>JAGFPH010023297.1:0-12027 GCA_018207615.1 Philaenus spumarius
TATTCCGCCGACGCAGGTGGTGCGCAGAGCGCAGGATTTCGTTTACCACCTCCAATGTTTCGCCTGTGTCATGTGCAGTCGACAGCTAAACACGGGAGATGAATTCTACCTAATGGAAGACAGAAAGTTGGTGTGTAAACCCGACTACGAAGCTGCCAAAACTAAAGGTAATTTCACTGTACAGTACACTTTACAGGGACAAAAATAAAAGGATGATGTGACTTTTTAGTAACTCAAGTAGTTTACTTACCGGTACTTCACACAGATTGTGGATTGACGCGTTTCGGAACTCGTTCCATCTTCAGATTATCGCTCTGTTGAGGTCGTTAATAAATTAAAATAAATTACAATACAATATAACACATTTACATGAGCACAATAACATAAATAATACCAAAATCTAAGACCATCACGTGTGCACACCATCTAAGGGTGAAGAGGTAGAGGTAGAGATATAGTTGGAGGTGGAGGTGGAGGTCACGGTACCTCTAGGTAACACAAATACATTGTGTGTAATGGGCGCTCGCATAGTGAAGAGGTCGAGGTAGAGGTGTACCTAGCGGCCCTCTAGGAGGTCTCGCCCGCCCGCTTTTGAAGACAAAATAGTTTGTCTTTTCGAGAGGTGTACAGCGCGGTCTCCCCAAGTTTTTAATAAAATAATTATAATCTTACCTAATTGTTACTACAAGCTGCTCTTCAGCGCCGATAGGGTTGATACGAAGGTTGCAGTATTTTGTACAATTTTCAACTTTGGTGATACGTTGTCAAAAATGTATGAAAATGTTTCAGGAGTCGTCCTCATGTATTTCTGAAATTTGTCTGGGTATTCCTTAAGTTGCAAAAAAAGATGGTGATATTCTCCTAGATTTTGTCGCACTTGATTTATGGGATGAGCACTAAACTCACGATTACTCAAAGAGCCAATTAGCCACCATTTACACGCTGTTGACATGTCATCACTATCTTCACTACTGTCGCTTAACATTGTAAAAAAATTAACTATCCTACCAACCTTTCTTCTTGCAACACAATTAAAGACTGACCTTCAAATCATGTGAAACTGGGAAAGCAACGCGGTAACTCTCTTTACTATGCGAGACTCCCTCTACCTATCTCTACGTTGACCTCCACCTCTACCTCGACCTCTACCTCTACCTCTTCACCATGCGGCTACCCTAAGGCATTTTACTACAAGAGGCCGCGGGGATCTCTAACTTGCAGTACCTCTTATGAAAAAAAAAACTGTGCTTTATATATTTCGTATTCCTCTAGCGCGTTCATTTATTTGCTGTTCCTGCATATATGTCCGTTATACGTATATATGTGCATATCCGTTACATATTGCCGCGGAGAGGGTGGGGGGGGGGCAAAAGTGGCACATTGCTAAGGGCCACAACGTCAGGGAACCCCTGGATTTAAAAATAATTAAAACATCATTGAAAACAATGAATATGTTGATTAAACAGTCTATTAACTTTTTTTTCAATAAAGCATTAATTTAAATATTTGTATATGAAACCAACAATAACTTGATATATGTAACTGAGTTCAAAATAAAAATTTTCCTGGGAAAAATAATTAAGTTAAATTATAAAGTGGGACTTTAAACTAAAGCGAAAGCACTTCACACAGCTTACCTTCAAGATTTGGAAGAATCAGAGCTAAGCGAAGAATTAAAAATCCATCAAAAGTTGGTAAGAAACAGCGACCAAGGAATAATATAGACTGGCAAAGCCCATGCACAACGCATTACGGGAGTTGAAGCCGACCACGCCCACTCATAGGTGAAAACACCGGATTCTTTGTCCGCGACCGGTACACATTTTAATTCGCCGCGTTTCATTAACACCGTTTGAACACACACTTAGTGTTGAGATAAAATTCTGAAATTTAAAAATATTGCTTGAAACACTATGACCGTGCTGACGGTATCAAACAAAAATAGAAAAATATATTTTATGTAGCGGGAAAACATATAAAACAAAGAAAGTCAACGTTGTGTTTAGACATATGACATAAAATTAAGGCATAGCGAGAAAGTTTTGTATTTTTTGTGCAGGTGATTTGTCAAAGCGTAAAAGTTGTTGAAAATCAACCAAAAAAGAAAAAATTATTCTTTACATTTCTTTGTAAAATGCTTAGTTTACAAGCATGTAGGCTGTGGTATAGTGACGAGTTGGTTTGATTGTTTTGTGAACCGGCGCGCTGACAACACCATCGCTAATCTACCCTACAAGTCTTGTCATTACAGTAATTTATAGCGCTATTACTTGTTTTAATGTTCTATCACTATATTGTACCATACATTCATGGTCCGAGTAATTATAATTTAATAAAAATTGTTAATATATTAAAATTGTAAAATAAGAACAATAACAATAAGGAACAGTACTCATTGAACATCAACAAACTGAATGAGTTATACGGTTTTGAAAGAAGACAACATTTTATTCAAAATTATAACTATAAAACAATCTTTGCCTTAGCATAAAAATAAAACCACAAAATATCCATCTTAAATTTCAATGTTGCTAACTTTACTCACAAAATATTCGCTAAATAGACAAAATAGAGAATTTAGAAGAAATCAAAGAAAATTTAAAATATAATTCCAATCAAACTAATCTAACCATACTAATTATTTACTGAAATACTATAAAAACGAGTCTGCAAACCTATAAAAACCTTTATTCCTTAATTTGTTCACTTAAAAAACCCACAATCTGCATCTTAAATCACAACGTTGCTAACTGTACTTACAATAATGCTGACGCTCGGAAGTAGCTGAGTCAGATGTTTTCATCCCCACTACTCATAGGTGAATCGGTTTCAAGCCTTGCGCGACATTGCCAGCCTATAGTATGCCTTGGTCGCTGGTAAGAAATAAGCTCATAGTTGTTAACGGAGAAATAAACGCTGCCAACCATTAAACGGTCGCGCAGCGTCAGAAGGACCGCAGCGCAGTTAAGTAGTTATACGTTTTGTATTTCGCCTAAAGTATTTGCTCTATGGAACTGCCCCTCTACCATATCCTTCCTCACAACCTTCCATTACAATGCTAGACTTTCGTTCAATTTGTCTTTTCGAACAAGCAGTCGTTTATTTAGCCTATGACCTGCGGTGTTTTTGACGGAAACGACCACTTGTGTTGTAATTACGTTCTATAATTTAAATATTATTTATAATAATTATTTTCCTTATGAATGTTTTTAAATGCTGTTTTTGTCACTCGGGAACAAAATTGTTACATTATTTTCAATTAGTGTTTTATAATGTTATTTGTAAACCATCTTGATTATTTCAAAACATTTGTAAATATTATGTTATAATTACAGTTTAATATTTTTGTTTGAATACCGTTTTGATTACGGAGAAACATTTGTAAATATTTATTTTATGTAGTGTATTTCAATTTCATATTGTTGTTATGGATTTGCGGGAAGAAGAAAAAGGCTCTCTTGAAAGTGTTGTGTTAAAGTAAATACAATGTATTTAAGATAATACAAACTATAAAGAAATGAAATATTTGTTTAATATTAATAAATCACTTATAATTATGTATCGTACTAAATGCGGTCATTTTGACGCCGTCCGACTACTTGTATAACAAATGTACCTCGTGCCTAGTGCAGGGCTAATTGTGATCCTAAATCAGATTTGTAATAAGGGGTTGCAGAATGTGCTGCCTCAAATACGTGAATGTTGTCAGTCACTAAATGCTCTCTCGTCAGAGGCCACTGAATCTGGAATATGTAAAATGACTCTCGTCAAAAATAAATTTCGTTTGGCAACTGGAGAAGATCGATTAAATCATCTTCTTGTGATTAGCATTGAAAACAATAGACTTTGATGACGTCATAAACAACTTTGCCAAACAAAAAGCCAGGAAGATTGCACTGTGAACAGTTTAGTTATTTTACCTGTCAAGTTGTTTAAAAATAAAATTAATAGATAATTAAAACGTGTGGAATTCTTTTACCAATAATCTTCAATTTCATAATCAGTTTCAACTCTTTTAAAACTTTAGTACTGTAATTTTAATTTGGAAGAGTAAATACAAATAAAGAATATAGTTGGCCTTCCTTTATAAATTAAATCAAGCTCGAAGGTCGTAAAGGCATATCGCTTAACAGTTTTCTTTTAGTTTTTTAATATAGGCAAATATTTTTATTTATTTCTAATATTATTGTGTATTACTACTGTTTACGCGTACTATATTATTTAAAAAAAATTAATATTCACTATTGTGTGAAAAAGTTACCCTTCCTCCTCCCCCCTCCCCCAAACATTTAGCATCGAGTCAGGGGGCCTCTAGAATTAGATTTATCCCAATCCCCCCAAACCCTGGTGAATAGCCGGTCAAATTGAAATTTGATTATTTGTTTCCGTTATAGGTATTGCTTCTATTATTTAAACTCGATTCTAATGTTGAAAACATTGCTGACGAGGAACTGTCATTCTAATTTCAGATTTTAACAAAAACTCTACAATTTATATGAATTTTCATTCAACTTGTTGGTTGATTTTTACATTTAAAGTTTGGCAAGTTAGGGTGACTGGTTATCCCGTTTCAAAATGTGTGTTCAACGACGTCCCCTTATGAATAAAAAAAAAAAAAACAGAATGTAAATAAGTAGGCCTGGTAGGTATTTTCAGTTAGGCCTACATTTGTTAACAGTTTTCAAATGTCCACACCTCTAGGCCTATAAAGGGTGATCATTTTTATCTCGTAAACTATTGTTTTAAAATACCATCATATGAGGAAACTTCTTTTTTCGTGGGTTTTATAAACCTAGTTTTTAAAAGTTGAAACCAACCTATACTTTTCACTGTCTGTTTTGGATTTGACATCATCTTTTAAGCCATTTATTTTCTGTGTAAACCAAACTGCTTTGAATGAGCTTTTAAACTTGTAAACATTTGACGTTTAATGCATTATCCGTACTTCACAATGTGAATCAAGTTGAACTTTTAATTAATTATACTGTGCGGGAACTGTGGACTGAAACTGAATTAGTCATCTTTTGTCAATAAATCTTCTAAATACGTTTTTCAAACTTGAAACTCACATTTGGATGTAACTAATAAAACAAAAAACTCCAAAACATTAATCTTATTTATAACTAGGGGCTCTGCCCCTGGACGATTCGCGTCTCAACCCCGCCTCGGCCTACGTCTTCAGATGGCTGTTTCGCTTCGCTCGCAATTGGAAAACTCGCTAACTAGCTTTGGCTCGTACCTGGGTGACCAAGCATAAATCAGCTGTTTTATTTGGCAGCCGACTCAAACTGATTAAACATTATCTCCATAAGATTAACATGGAAAATTTGAAGGCTTGTGGGCCGGAGTTCCTTCTCGGGTGAATAGCGGCTAAACGGATGATCGGATCTTTAATCTGATGAAAATCGTTGGTTTGAAATTAAATTTTCTACAACTTTTGTATTTAACAGTTTTTGCTATCTCTTACCGTTTTCTTACAAAACGCGGTCGAAGTGGAAAAATTAAAAAATTGAAAACATCTTTCCCGCCCAAAAAATGCTTTCAAAATTTAAAATGTTAACTTTTAGCAATTTTTCTGAAGGTTTCTCGTCGAGAGCTTCAATTCAAATATGAGGTGGGTCCGATTATGGGAAGTGCCTCATAATTAATGTCAGTGAATCAGTGTTACCGTCTAGCTTTAAAGACGTTTGGCGGAGCCTCCCTTCTCGGATGAATAGCGGCTAAATGGATGATTGGATCTTGAATCTGACGAAAAATCGCTCGTTTGAAATTTAATTTTCTACAACTTTTGTATTTTAAATTTTTTTCTATCTCTTACCGCTTTCTTACTAAACGAGTTCAAAGTGAAAAAATGAAAACATTTTAAGAATAGAAAAAATCTTTTCCGCCCAAAAGGTGCTTCCAAAATTAAAAAATGTTTCCCCAAAAGTTTCTCATCGAGAGCTTTAATTCAAGTATGAGGTCGAGGGGGGTTCGATTACGGGAAGTGCCTCATAATGAATGTCAGTGAATCAGTGTTACCGTCTAGCTTTATATAAGTAGATTTAAATGTAAATAATTTTTAAGACAGCTGCTTA
Organism: Philaenus spumarius; assembly: GCA_018207615.1. Taxonomy (NCBI): domain Eukaryota; kingdom Metazoa; phylum Arthropoda; class Insecta; order Hemiptera; family Aphrophoridae; genus Philaenus; species Philaenus spumarius. The sequence goes on from JAGFPH010023297.1 coordinate 6,078, forward strand.
ATTAAAAGACTATCAATATCATTTTCTAAGACTAATTAATTCCTAACTTACGTTTATAAATTACAGTCGATCTGAGTTTTAATTTGTTACATACAACTTTTCTCTGTTTACTTAATTTTATTTATTTCCTCAAATCATACATTATTTTATAATTTTTAAATTAAGGAAATCATCTCTACATGATCATAAAGGTTGTGGTTTACAAAAGAAATTATTGATAACTTAAAATTGAAAAATAAATTTAGGGCAAAATCGAATAAATCTGGGAGTCATGATTATTTAGCAAAATTTAAATATTATAGGAGTAAAGGTTAAACAATTGATAAAAGAAGCATATGGAATGTATATAGCAAATCTCGAATGCTCTCTTGTGAGTGATCCGAAACAGTTTTGGAATTTTGTCAAATGCAGAAAGGGCAGTGGGACAGTAACCGGAAATGATTTTGTGTGGAATGACAAGCGGCTTAGGTGCCTTTGCAGAATTCTCTGGTTCTGTATATGACAAACCAGATCAGTTAAACTGGAAGGAGGTACTTTCATCGCCCGTTATGACAGGAGTGCAACCTTTAATTATTTCGATTATAACTACTGATCAGGTCGCGGCTGCAGTTAAAAGATTACCTTCAAAAAGATCGTTTGATCCATATTTAATCCCAGTTTATATTGACAAAGCTTGTTAAAAATTCCTAATTAAACCTTATTGTTTTATTTTTAATTTAAGTCTTACCACAAACATCTTTCCAAATGATTGGAAACTCCAGAATTACTCCTCTTCATAAGGGTGCTAACAAATTAGATATGGCCAACTACAGACCTGTAGCAATACTTTCAACTCCTTGTTTATGGCATCTCATATGAAACCGTCTTTGTCTTGGGCTCAACATGGTTTTATTCCTGCCAGATCCATTAATACTAATCCCTCAAATTTTGTAAATTATACATCTAGGGTATTGTATAATAAAGGGCAGGTAGATGTAATATAATCACTGACTTTGCAAAAGTCGTTATGATTTAAACTCGTTATGATTGTCAAATTTTGCAGGAAAATTTAGTTACATTATCTATTTGTTGCGAAAATAATAAACTTCTTAATATTAAAAAATGTTGCGTCATGTCATATTGTAGAGTGTTACAGCCTTTAATTAACAATGATTTGCAGTTATTGAATAGAGTTACTAACTTGGGGATTTGGGGGTTCTTATGTCACAAGATTTATCTTTTGGTTGTTATGTTGTTAATATAGTAAAGAGAGCTTATTCCACCTTGGGTTTTATTTGTCGGTTGTCGGTGTTATTTACGCCACTGCCCTCTTGGAAACAGATAGGCCTACATTCATTCTTTAACCTTTTTTAAACAACACGGAATATAACTACTTATCTTATATTGAACTCCCTTAGCATAGCCTATTGTTCAATAAAAAATGTTGGATATAAAAATAGTTGGTACTAGAAAAGGTTTTATTTATTCATACTGCAAACTGCAACAAACTTTGTTCGTCTCGTATTGTTGTTGAAGACTACTGTCCAACAGACCATGCAAATTAATTATTGTCTACTTTGTTGCTATGGATGTTCAGCCCGCCAAACAAATGGATGTGGTTTTACAGTTAGGCCTACTTTGTTTGATACTTTTAACAATTATACCACCGGATACTAAATGAAACGGTCGACTGTAATTTATAAAAAAATAACTGTTTTAAAGTTAGTTTTATTTAAAATGTTTAAATGATCACCATTTAGAAACGGTTATTGGAAGTTTATGAGAGTAACGTGCGTCTCCGGACATATGTTTTTAGGATTGTTTTCTTTATTTTAACCCATATAACCACCCCACGAATTACCTCCTTAGGCCTACATTACAAAATCACCCTGTATTTTTAAGTAACGTTAAGGATGGCAGGAAGAAACTTGCACATACAGTGTGTGATAATCCGATAGTTGTGGCCCTTTTTGAGTTGAACGTTAATAACATTAAAAAAATGATTCAGTTATTACTCTTATGGCCGATTCGTAAATGTTTCTTGATCACAGCTGTGCTTAAACAATATTATAGAAACTGTACAATTTCTTATGTTTAGAACCTCTTCTTGCAGACGGGAGTTGCCTGGACGGAGACCAACCCAACAAGAGGCCGCGGACCACTATCACAGCTAAACAGTTAGAAACATTGAAGATGGCGTATAACAATAGTCCGAAACCAGCTAGACACGTTAGAGAACAGCTGAGCCAGGATACGGGATTGGACATGAGGGTAGTTCAAGTCTGGTTTCAGAACAGGTAATTTAATGTGATTGGGCTACTACTTTCGAAATATACCTTGAATTTTATTAGTACATCGGTATTGATGTTCTTAAGTGTTCGGTTGCAATGAGACACTACACGAGAACAAAAACTGAATGTACGGATCCGTGGTTGTCCAGTTATAGTTCTACCATGAGGAATGAACCGATTCCGCTGTACTGTTCCTTGACAGTGTTTCTACGGTCATCAGGTGAGATCAGAGAAACGAAAAATAGTCAGGAAAAATTTACTCATATCATTGAGCCCCTGATAATGCAAAAGGTCTTTGCAATCTTTGCTCCACAAAAGCGTTTGAAGTACGTTAGTTCTTTCATGATATCATCTCCGGTAGTATGTTAAAAATCTAAAAAGTACTACAAAAGCCTATTTTAAAGGTACCAAATGCGGTAATTTGAGATTTTAATCTATATATTATATAAAAATGAATTGCTGTTCGTTAGTCTCGCTAAAACTCGAGAACGGCTGGACCGATTTGGCTAATTTTGGTCTTAAAATGTTTGCAGTACCTAGTTCATAGAAGGTTTATACGTAAAGAAAAATTTGAAAAGTTTCCCGAAAAAGTTTCAAATTTGGAAGAAACTCAACAGCCTTTACTGTATGAACTCAAAACCATAGCTTACAAAAACAGCTGTTCGTATAAAAAGCTTAGCAACACGTTAAATAATCACTTTAAATACTTTTCAAAACCAACAACTTTTTAAGGTTAGATTGAAAAACTATGAACAAACACAAGGAAAAATCAACGAGTTACAGAATTATAATTCAACTCAAACATTGGTTATTAAATATCTAAATAGGCCTACTTAGAGATATGATGTTTAAAATATTGTTTATATAAAATATATCATAACTATGAATTTTTTAATACTTTTCAAAACATATTTTCGCTATCAATAATAATAATAATAATGACAAACAAATTATTTGACACCATGCATAACCATAAACATACACGTCTACGATCTTATTAATGAGACTTATTTTGAACTGTAGCCATTATTTATACAACAGTACATTTTACAGAAAATTCTAATGCTGAATTTGTAGGAAACAAAAGGTATTAAGATGGTTTACTGTTTTCAGGAAATTAAAATAATTTTTTTCGACATTTTTTATTTATTGGTGATCGTCAGTGTCAAATATGTCTTCAAAGCTGTTGTTACAATGTGAAAAGTAGATTGCAAAAGTTCAAAGAAAGAGCTAGACGTGCTTGATATAAATCGTTTATTATATTCAACTTTGGTTTTTTTGGTCCAAGATAACGCTAACACAAGCCCCAAGCGGGGCTTCTTCGAAAACCATGACAGTTTCGGGGCCCTAAAGTGGCTGCTCTCTTTGCTTTTTGGTTAATCCGGCCCTGAGTGTATAGTCCATTTCGTCCTTGTATTGCCACCAAGTATTTTCTTTTGGCATAGGGTCAACTGGGGTTACTTTGGCCCATTTTTTATGTTTCTTCACATAAATTGCCTTATATTCCTCATATATGTAGGCCTCTATAACTTTCATGTACTATTTTTTTTAACTCTGCGGTTTTCAAAGAGTATATTCGACTGGTTTTTAAAACTCAGAAATTATTTGTTTTATTTCTAAGATTTTTTTGAAAATTTGGGCCAATCTTGGCTCTAATTGGGGTAACTTTGTACCAAATGTATGTCATAAAAATGTTGGCCAAATATGATTTCTGATAATGCTACCCCAATTATAATTAGGCCTATGGGGTAGGTAGGTAATTGTATGTAGGTAGGTACTGTACAATACAATATGAGTTGGGGATAAAATAAAATTAAACTAAACATTCTACAAAAGTAATAAACATGTATTTTGAAAATGTTATAATGTTTATCACAAGAACCAAGTCGATAACTCTATTTGGTAACTAACAGTAGATCAAACTATCTTTTACCAAGATTTGGATCAAAGTTACCTTTAAGGGAAAAGTTACCTCAGTTGATGGTAAGTAGGCTATTTCATTTTATGTCTGAACAAGTTACAAATTTCTTACCAACTGACAAGCTATAGGCTACTAGTATACTATAGTCAAATAGAATAAATAAATCATCGTTTTACCTATATATTATTTACATTCATAGTTTCTCGTTAGACAAAACATGGTAAATGCACTTGTATCCTGTAGATATAATGTTCAAGTGAAGCCTGTTCTGTAGTAGAAGTTGTAAACACCCTCCAATGTATAAACAGCTGTTGCGGAAAGCCCAACAAGTGCTGCCACCCTTCCCACGTCACATATCACTGTTCTGATGTTTACATTGTAGTCTTCCTTTAGACTTGAAAATGAGTAGCAAAATAACAAATTAGGCAGGCTATGTTTATATCGAGCAAATGCAAGATGATTGTTTTCATACAATAATGGTTCCAATAAATTAGGCCTATAACTAGCCATAGAGTTAAGCAGGGGAGTTTTTTAAGGGTTATACCCCCCCCCCCCCCCTATTGTAAAAAATATTTTGCACTTTGTTTACATTAAAATAACGTGTTTTCAACACCTATGCAAATTTTCTATTTGTCGACTCCTACCACAAGCCGCGTATAAAGGAACTTCAAAAAACGTTTGTTGTTTTTAAAATACAGTTTTATTTCGGAATTATTTTTTCTGTAAATCTGTAGTGTAAAACATTTAAATTACACTTTAAGTCAAATTGGTTGAAAAATAACTACGTAATGGATCTATAAAGGAATTCCTAAGAAGTGTTTCTCTGTTTTGGCCACTGTGACCATCATCTGATTTATCTCTGCGCATTGCAGATTCAACCTGTGTACAAAGATTATTTAAATACTAGGGGAGACCCCTGCGTGCTCCGCACGCCAACCCCCAATGGAACCTTCTAAAAACCAATGTTATGTTTTATTTATAATAAAGTTATATGATTAATAATAATAACCTCAAAATTAAGATAATAAATAATGATAAATGTTCAAATCATATTATTTCTTATATTTCATAACAGCAGTTATAATAATGGTTAAAAGAACCAGCAAGGCTCAGGTCTACACTTTAAAACCCTAACCTAAAATCTAGAAATACAAAAATAATTGCTTCAAATTTTGAAATCAGCTGTTAATGGAAATATTGGAACAGACAGCTATATATTATTATCTGTTCTTTTATTCAATTTATTGTTATGGTAATAAATGTAAATACATGTGTTGGTTTATCATTCTAGGCCTAACCTAAGAATTTTTTCCTACTAAATTTACAAATATTGAAATAATAAATATTGAAATAAAGAAAGGTTTTTATCGAAGAGTTATAGCCTATGTTACTCAGGTAAAGTGTAGCTTTTTATCAGTAAAACTATTTTTTCAATCGGTTCAGTAGTACCAGAGATTACCCCCTACATACAGTACAAACAAACAAATAAACTTTACCTCTTTATGATATTAGTATAAATTATAAATGTATGAAGAGTTAATAGGACAGTCATACAACCTTCCAAAAATCACATTTATAAGGTTTCTCTATGAGTGTGTCAACGTGTATCTTTTATTAAAATAGGTCAAATAAGTAGCAGATTTTATTTAAAAATATAATTTACTTTAACTGTCATATTATTTTACAGAACAGCTGTTTTATGTTTTTAATTTATTTATTTAATACCAAATGTTTTAATGTAAACTGCAGAACAGCTGTT
>JAGFPH010023298.1:0-12026 GCA_018207615.1 Philaenus spumarius
TCCTAACCTTTATTGTAAAGGAAATATAACCTATGTGTATGGAAGGGTATAACGGGGGTCCTGCGGAGCATGCAGGGGTCTCCAATAGACGCCAATAGTATACTAATACAATTTTTAACATAACATATATGTCCGTTATAAAAATAACTAATATACTTACAATTTTTAAAGACAAATTATTTTCTTAAACTTAACAAAAACAATTTCAGTCTTGCTCGTGAAGTTTGATAAATACATTTACCGAGTAAAGACACACATTAATTAGTCAACCGCCTCTGCGAAGAAAAGATAAGGGTGGCATTTCAAGCGTGTCACCCCTCGCACTTGTCTGTCACGTAGTTATCAGCTGTTATTTATACAATACTGGGCATATTCAATATGCAAATTTTTGTTCACTTTTTCTTTATTTGAATGGGTTATTATCGTTAGACAACCGACGATATATCTTTTGCAATAACAGTATGTTTGGCGACACAGTTAGGCTCAAAGAATTTCCGAATTTGTTCTCAATATCTGTTCCATTCTTTGACATAACTAAGCAAATGGTAACGGTGAAATAACATTTTCTTCGGCATTAAAATAGCTAAACATGTTATTCTGCTAATAGTTGTGCACAACAGGTAGTTTTGGGAACGTTCAAATTAATGTCGTAAACTTAAAATTAACGTTTTAGTCTTTATCACGTATGAAAGTTTGGCAAGCAGCAAATGAACATTAAAAGAGCTGTTAACATGTTAACCTGATAACGGTTGTGCATATAGCAGGTAGTTTTGGGAAAGTCCAAATTAATGTCGTAAGCTTAAAATTAACGTTGTAAACACTTAATCACGTATGAAAGTTTATAAAATAAAATTATTTTTTAAATATGGAGTTCTTAATAAATTGTGTAAATTTTTCAAAAAAGATTCCAAAACTGGCTTCTTGTAATGTTAATTTGGTTTAGGGATCTCGTAAGCATCGTGTGTTTTTCTTGTTTTCAGATTGGTTTCAGTTTTTTATTCCCGACCTCTTTTTTAACACGCTTATATTAGCTTCACTTGTATGCATGTATGTATGTATGTATGTATGTATGTTCGTTTGTAAGTAACTCTCCTTTGGACTAAAAGCCAGTGGCTAATTACTGTTATTATATCTCTCTTACGAGAGTTCAATCGTTGGCCGAGCAGTCTAAGGCGCGGGTCGTCGCTGACGTCAATCCCCGATCGTGGGTTCTAATCCCGTCCACGCCCAAATTTTTTTTTCAATAATTAATCGAACTAAAAACTGAAAAATAAATATAGTTTAAAAAACTAAAAAACACGCTTTTAGAGCATATCAAACTAAAAAGTTAAAAATAATTTTTCAAATAAGCTTAAAACAATAATAAACGATAAATACTAGCATTATTGTAAAAAAAGCGTTGGGCGCTCGATGTACGAGAAATATGGACAAAGCGCCCCACTCTTTTTTTACAATAATGCTAGTATTTATCGTTTATTATTGTTTTAAGCTTATTTGAAAAATTATTTTTAACTTTTTAGTTTGATATGCTCTAAAAGCGTGTTTTTTAGTTTTTTTAAACTATATTTATTTAGGTTAAACAGTATTCGTATTGCTGGGGAGTACCTAAAATTCCACTTTCATTTTGTCATTTTCTTAAATAGCTTACTGTTTTTAGAATGTTTTCAATTATCAATAAGTGTATATTTAAATTTATTTTTTGCTGCAAAAAGTATTGTTTTTATTTTGTAATATTTCTGAAAATTTATAAATTTTGTAGAGATGTATTCTCTATTATTATTTGTGTTCTATTTTCCTATAAATCTATTCATCATGTGAACCTGTTAGAAAAGTCAAGTACATATGAATTACTTTAAGACATTTGAACCGTCGACTTTTGTTTTATACCATAAAGATTAATCATCAATTATATTTCTATTCGTCGAGAAGTTTAAAAAGCCATTATTGATTTAACATCACATTGGAATTTATATTAGTACGATTTAATAGGTTAAATCAATTAGTTATAATTGACCTGTATTATCAATTGTTTTGTGCTTTCAATGACGGTTCAAAGTTTATAATTTACATCAATGTAAGTTTTGTTTATTGTTTTAAAACCAGCGTTATATCAGAAGTAGCCTAATAAAAACACAATACGATTAGAATATATTGACGTCATTGACACTTAAACGATTGCATGAGAAAGAAGTTCTTGGCATTTTTATGATATTCCTTACGCAAGGCAATGGTAATTGTAATGGACGCAAAACATAATAACAAATAGAAATCTGAATAAACTTTCAACAAAACAGTAAAGGTTTATTTAAAAGTGTTAAAATGCGATTAGAAAGTTATTTGTATATTTTTATTCAGACATATTTATAAGACCCAACTAATTAAAGATATATTTTTTACGTTTTTTATACAACCGTTTGTAGAAGACTGAATTTGAAATAAACTGTTCACAAATTGAAGTGGACCACTTAAGGAAATTAATATATTTTATAATTTAGGTAACTTGATTGATATGAGGTTTTCCTCTGTTTTAAATAAACTATTTTAACAACACTTATCTTAAAGAAATAAAAACAAAGTCTTCGTATCACTACTGGGAGCTGAGATGCTTATTGGAATTTGTAAAAATTATTAAGCATGGAATAAAAACGAAGCGTACTTATAAAAGCCAATCGAAAAACCGATAACTACAAAATGTAAAACAAACCCTAATTGTACAACCGATTTACAGCAAATACAAACGTCTAGTTGGTGTTGTTAGAACACTGAACTATCAAATTTTCTGAAGAAAGTATAAAAAACCTTCCTAGTTGTTGGATTTAGACCACAAGATTTTGCCGGAATGTTTTACAAGTGGTTTGGTTTTGATCGATCGTTTCGATTGTGGAATGGAAGGAGCATTTGGACAAGTTGAATGTAAATAATAATCTTTACAATGACAAAACTGTGGGTAGAAATAGCTTAACGGGTCGATGTTTGTCAATTAACAAGTCCAGGAGTGAACAAACAACGTGGCTACGATGTTCTAGATTATTTAAATTGGCCACGTAATAGATTAAATGAGGCATTTAAGTCTGAAATAGCTAAAGAGACAGAGACCCAAGATTTAGGAAAAGTTTGATACGACGAAGTACTGTTTACAGAAATCGATAACAATACAAAAATTTCTCCAATTGTTTATTCTGTATTTTATTTGATAGACAAACCATTTTCAGGACAGTTGGTGTGTAGTTAATCAATTATAATGTGGCTATTGGAGAAGTAAGAATCAAATAATTGTCCAGATTAAACTGCTAAAAGTGAAGAAGAGAATTAAATTAACAATTTGGCTTTTTTAGTTTTAATAAGATGAAAATATAAAAACTGTTCTATTCATAAACAAAAAATATCTGAGACACATATTTTTGGAAATGTTTGTAAACACGTTTTTTTAGAACTATTGCAATTGAATACTGTTACATTTGGGAGCGACTCAATTTAATGTTATACAGTTAGTTTTAATAGTCAGAAGGTATAAAAATAGTAAAGTTTCTTAATGAGACAGAAATTTAAAGGAAATACAATTTACTATCTTGTTTTTTTTTTACTTAATAAAGAGAATAGAAATAAGCGGCACCAGGAACTGGCACATACTTTCTCACAAACGTATTTAAATTATTAAACAGATTCATTGTTGATTTCATAATTGTAGGCGGGGTAGGAGAGGTTATTTATCAAAGTAGGATATTAACTAATAAATATTATTATTATTATCTAGAGAGAAAACTATTAGATCGATTTCGAACAAATTTGAACCAAACACGTCAATTAGGCCTGTATAGGTTCTCGAAAAAAGGTTTTGAAAGTTTTTGAAAAACAACCCCCTTTATGGCCAAAAAAACCCCAAAAAATCAGTTATTATTATTATTAGCTAAACGAGAATTTTTAGAAAGATGCTGTTTTTTGCATATGGTAGGGTACATTAAAGGCTACAAATAAGCCAAATTTGATCAAAAACGTTAGAGCCTTTTTTTTATAAAAAAGTTATAACTGATTTTTAGGGGGATTTGTTTTGCCAAAAATGGAATTGTTTTTCAAAATTTTTTCAAAAACGTTTTTCGTGCATCTATACAGGCCTACATAACATGTCTGGTGCAAATTTGTTTGAAATTGATCAAATATTTTTTCTTTAGCTTTATATACATACATACATACATACATACATACATACAGACATACATACATAGGATACAGACAAACACACATACAAACAGGCATACAGATATACAGACATACAGTCAGACATTTTGTAAAACCCACTTTTTTGGACTCAGGATGTCCCAAAACGGATATTTCCACAAAAATCTCAACATCGATTTTTTTTGCGATCACTATACTTTCTCTATACTATAGTATGGTGAGAAAGTAAAAGGGAGGTTGAAAACGTTATTCAAGGGTAACCCCTTGGTAAATATCAACTCCTATAAAAGCGAGTGTACGTCCATACGTACGTGAGTAACATATAATATAACAGCTGATTTCACCCATCAACTGTAACACTTAAACCCAGTATAGATTATACTATGGAGTTATGTTTACAACTTCAATCATTATAATTTCTTACGAAGTTGATTTTTTTTAAATATGAGTTATAGAACTAATGTATGCTATAATATTTGCTTTGAGGTTATAAACTGTAATATAAGTACAACTTTTTATCATCAATATATTCGTTTGTACAAATTTAAAGAAGAGATATACTCTTTCGTTTAACTTCGGCAACATTCGTACTTCTTCGTATAACATGTAAACATATTCCATTATTCATTTCTTCATTATAATACTGTATTAGTACTTCTAATCATTCGATCTATCATTATGAAACAAAAAGCAATAAAAATATAATATTTTTATCTTTATTTAGATATATAATAATGAATATAAATACAAAATTTGAACAACTAGGCCTACAGTTTTATAACTGTTATAATTGTACACATTTATCGAGTTAAAAATCTTTGTCAGCGTAGTTAGGTGCCTAGATAATGCCTGTTGTTTTTAAATACTTTTTTGTATACATTATGTATTTTTTATGTGTATCTAATTAGTCCATCTGTGGTTTTTCACTCAGGTTTACTAGTTTGAAATATTTTCAAAAAGGAACTGACGTATAAATAGTGAATATGTTGGATACATAATAAATTGAGCTCTTTCTTGCTAGGCGTGGTCCAACGTTTAAATCATATTTGTGTTTAATTTAAAGTTCTGCAACCATAACAACTACTATTAGTGTAAACTTTGCGGGAATCAGGTTCAGAATATCTTAAGAACTTCTTTCCTATCCCATCATTCAATTTTCCATATCTTGTTTTCCCCAGAATTTGAAACTGCACTGCCACCCTCATTATCATCTAGATGTATAAAAGCGAAATACCACTCACTCACTCATCACGATTTCCCAAAAACTAAAGAACGGATTGAAATGAAATTTGGTATGTAGCTTCCTCTAGGGCCATAAGTGTTCACTAAAAAAGGGTTTTAAAAATTGGAAATTTTAGGATGGGTTTGGGGGGTAAAAATTACTAAATCACAATTTCTCCAAAATTACCGAACAGATTGGAATGAAATTTGGTATGCAGCTTCCTCTAGGGCCATAGGCGCTCGCTAAGAAAGGGTTTTAAAAAATTCGAATTTTTAGGGGGGTTTGGGGGGATAAAAGATATTACATAACGATTTCTTCAAAACTACCGAACGGATTTGAATGAAATTTGATATGTAGCTTCCTCTAGGGCCATAGGTGCTCACTAAGAAAGGGTATGAAAAATTTCGAAATTTTAGGAGGGGTTTGGGGGGATCAAAGTTAATAAAATCATAATTTCAGATCTTTTATTATTATGTCAATAGTGCTTTTATTATTTAAGATCTATATATATAAAAGCCAAATACCACTCACTGACTGAACACTTAAAAAGAATACAATTACGTTAAAAAGACTGAAAATACCTACCACCACGGGCAACGCCGTACGGGTCAACTAGTTACCTATATAGGTAATTTATTTCCTCTGATAATACATTATATTTTTTACAATAAATTTATAATCTTTTAAATAACACTCTTACGAGATTTGCAAATAATTTTAGCGTTATGAAAAATAATTATTTGACAGCCTTAATTATAGCCGTTTTCGTACAGAAATATAATTATAAAATTGAATTATACTCAAACGTACAGAAAATTGTAGGCCTAAATTATTCTGAAACTTGATTTAGGCCTAAATATTGTAAATTTTTATGGACATGATTCAATGAAGGCTAGGATCGTCGACCAACTCTAAACCTGGATAAGATATATTCTTTCTGTTAGAAATTTAGCGTTTCATTCACGACAAAATGTCCTCGCATACGAGGCCTACAACTAAGTGGTTAGACTTTTGAATTTGTGCCAAGAAACTAGAAGGTCGCCAGTTACATTTGAATAAATAAAGTAGAATTTCTTCTTTTATGATAGTACATATCAAGCCATGTGTAAAGTAGATTAAGAATTATTTAGTCAATGTTTAACAAATAATAAGTCTAACGCAGTGATGAACTCTTTTTAGTCTTTTTATGAAGAGATCTAAACCTAGTCGGACGGAAATAGTTTCAAAGTACCTTTTTTAAAATAACTATCGCGTTATCCGTACCACAGAGAAATAACCAAGCACACAAACAATATGTACCAAAGCCAGGAAACTTTTAGGGAGTGGGGGAGGGTCAGGCCAGTACCGGGGATTTGAATTTAAACCCTTTTAACACGTTCACTGCTAAGGACGCACATGTGAGCTTGACACTGAAAACTGTGAGAAGCGGCCGACGCCAGGTGCATTGCACGCCAATCCCCGCATTAAAAGAACTCCAATTTTAAGCATATGTGCTATGCACGAACATGTTCGTTCGCTTTAAAATATTAGTGATTATTACGTAGAAAGGTTCAAAAATAAAAGGTCAGCTCCTAGCACAGGAAATACGAAATTTACGTAGAGTGTTAAATTTCCATACTTATTTTTAAAATGTTGATATAGTTACCCATGTAAAATATTATAGGATGTAAGGATGATGAATGATTTTGTTTTGTTAGAGTAAAGTATTTTTGTTGAACCTTCGTAGTTTTCTTATTTAATAGATTAGATCAAGCTTACAACTCACAAGAGAGTAAGGCTGTAACCTACTGGCATGTGTATTGTACATTGTAGTTTAATCAAGCAAATCTAAATATTAGTATGCATGCAATGCACAATGATGTAAAATATGTTGCTGGATCCTCTGTTTTGTTGTCTATTTTATAATTTAACTTGCACTTTTTAACCCTAGTATTAATTTTTACTGCTAAATTTTGGGATTTCGGGGTGGGGGTTGGTTTGACCCCTAACTTCCCCTGGCTACGGCCTTGATTTCCCTTAAATTTCAGCGGCTTTGTCAGTTAGCACTCGACATAAAGCTCTGCGCACTTACTCCGAGGGTCAAAAGACCAAACTTATTTTTACATTATGTTTGTACGAGTTTCAAAATGGCGAACACGTTATTTACGTTTTCAGTATATAATTTGGTTTAGGTTCGAGGAACAAACTGCCTAAATTTACATGAAGTCTAAGTCAGGGGTGCCAAACCCATGGTGCAATGGTGCAAGCTACACCATTAGAATGTTGGGCGGCATTTTTAATGGGACCGTTTTTGAGCAATTTGAAGAGAGATTTTTTAATTTGACCAATATTTCAAGCTGATCAATAATGGTAATATTTTGTGATACCCCTAATAAAGTTGTCTCTCCTTAAAAATGTTCTCCCCTTCATATAAGTAAATAATTGTTCCTGTTTGGGAGAGGGGTCTTTTGAGTTGTATGTTTTATTAATACAAATTTACAGGGCTAATAAGTTACAACTTTGCAATCTTATTAATTTACGAAGTGTGATTTGTTGACTTACCGCAATTTAGTAATATAAAACACCAATTTTTAATTCCCTCCCATCAAAAATAATGAAATAAATAAAAAAAAAGAAGAAATTGGACCAAACGGTGGAAGTTATACTTCTTTGGCCATTCGTATATACGTATATTCGTATACTTTCCTACAATTTTTGAAAAAAAAAATTCCCAGCCGGGGATCGGACCAGGGATTTTAGCGTGGAAGACGAGTGCGTTAACCACTCACCCACCGAGACTCTTGAGGTATCTCTTGTGGACAAAAGGTATACAAAGATACTCTCCGGATGTTTCTCTTAACGCATGACACCGATTTTCGACCGATAGCCCATCCCGATTACAACGGGCGCAAAGAAGTATAACTTCAATAAATAAAATAAAGAGAAAAGAATAATTATTATCGGAATAGTTCATACATATTTTTTTATGCACCTACAACAAACAAAAAATATTGATACAAAAGTTAATTACCTAAGCTTTTACAATTTAAAATTTCAATTTCTGATTTAATTTACAGGTACAACTGCTGATCCCTTAAAAAAATACAAGGTCCAACAATTCAAGGTAATGTTACGTTCTTTGGTAAAGAATTGGGGAATGAAAGAAAGGATACATATACTTTCGGGAGGATTTGCACCATTACCTTTAGGGGGATGGGCACCCTTATGGTTTCTTAGTGATAGTTTTAGAAAAAATCTTGATATATATATATAATAAACAAAATTAGTTATAGTATTCGTAGAATTATCTCTAATTTATGCGATTAGGAATGTGTAATACCAGGACGCGACAGTCAGATACAGCCGTCTGCGATGTGAGTTTGTTCTTAAACATCTAAGCTATGACTTATAATACAAAATTAAATTATAAACAAAACTATAAACATTTCTATTTTAAACTATCTGTATAATATGCATAGTGTCTGTGTTACGGGTAAAAAACTGAAAATAGTACGACATTTCAGTGAATATCTCGAAACGCTCCAGGAAATTTCAGTCGAAAACTTTAAATTCGGATTCAGCAGAACAAGAAACATATACATCTGACGAGAAACCGACTATTGGAATTTTGTCCATGAGAAGGGATTTACTGGGCTACTAGGCCTAAGTTCTCATAAGGAGAATTTATCAAATTGTAGCTGCAACAATAACCTACAACAGTATTTGAAACAGATTTCTCACTTGACTTAGTAAACACTCTGGAATGACTCAATTCTATCCGATACATGGTTGCATAAGCAGTTGACGCGGCAATTTCACCACCCTCGCTGACTACGCACGTAGTCTTTATACGCGAGGATTATTCAAGACTTGCCTTCGTGCGCATAACTTGAACATCGTACATCGTCAAAGCACGACTCTTGCTTCATCTCCGACTCTGCCAAACACATCAAAGAATGCCATCTATTCGAATGGGGATACATTGAACAACTGTTATAAAACTTCAATCTTGACTTTGCAGGGCGATTCAAGGACGAATTTCAAACGTAGGTCCGGAAATGCTTAGTTTCCTCAGTTCAATTGTTTTTTTAAACATAATAATAGAAATACACATATATTGAGTTCAAATTTGGTACAAGCATAGGTTAATTTATGTTGAGTTTTACTATTTCACCCAAAGTTTTACTCACATTTTACCGACAGTTAATTTTTTTTAAAGTGTTCACGCACTGAACAGACCCTATTTACAAACGGGCCACCTGGTATTTTTTCAGAGCGCCATATTTTAAGTGGCTGGAAAATTTGAGGAACGACAAAAATAGGACAACAAACTTTGAAGGAAGGGAAACAAGTTTTTTTGAACGCAAGGGTTTTCTTGCGTATGCGTTGGCACCACTGCAGCAATATGGCGTAGGGTCGTAATGTAAATTTCCGCTCAAAGAAATATTACTTAAGAGCTCTTCTTTACCTTGAAGAAAACTCCCGCGTTTACCGTATGATTTCAATACGAAAGGTCTGACTCAAGCCGCAAAATCGTTGAAACATGCATTCGTAATAAAGTGTTTCGGATTCTATTTATAAATTAATAATCTGGGAAACTACTTTAAGTTATATAGAAGGCTTTATATTTTTTACTTGTTAGCTAAAAATATGGAAATTATTGCTTAAAACTCCCGAAAATGCGTTAAAAGTACTCGATTTTTACTTAGTTAAACTATTAATTAAAATGAGTTTCCGTCGATTTCTTTCAATTATGAGATATAAGACAAAAGCACAAAGAATTTAAGAACAATTTAAGATGTTTCACAACTTTTTAGGTTGAAAAACGGCGTCCGAAACACGTTAGTACGAAGTGCATATTTTTGCTGTTTTAAGCAAGGTATAGAAGACCCTCAATTAAATTTATTTTGAAAATTTCTGCAACACCAATATTTTTGTACGCGTATTTTCAAGCGCAAATGTTCCACGCTAACAAAAAATGTTACCCAAATTAAAATTTTCTTCCTAAACAGAACAAAAACACATTTACACACAGTAGCACAGAATATATTTCAAGAAAGACTTGTTAATTAAAATTAACTCCTGTAAAATATAAATTAATTGCACGTACAATCAATAGATAAATTGGAGTATAAATGTGATTGAAGGCGTAATGAAGCCGGCTCCATCCAATAGAGAAGTTGATCGTCATTGCCTTCAATTAGACTTGGAAACCGTCTCAAGGTCGTAGCAAGGGTGACTTGCAATACATTGGCTAGCTCTAGTCCGGGTTATGTGTGCGCTGCGGTTGGTAAAGCAGTTAAAGTTATGTTAAATTGCTTAGAACTTAGAAATTCTTACTTGGAAATCTCAGGCTGCAAAACTTTGCACAAGACTATCTAGGGTGATTTATTTATTAAGAAAATTAAAGCAGTGTGTTATTTCGGAAGTGCTACTTCTAACTTACTATGGCCTATTCCCTTCAATGCTAATGTATGGTGTACGACTCTGGGCAATTCTGGTCCTTCAGGGAGAGTTTTTTTATTGCAAAACAAGCTATAAGGCTCATTATTGGATTGTCAATAAAGATACCTTTGGATTCTTCAAGACTTGAATTTTCTAAAACTGCCTTCCAATCAGACGTCACTCTTATAGTTTCAAAAATATAAAGGTTTCTGTAAACCCTTGCAATTGGACAGTTTTCAACCAATAAAGCAGCACATATTGCATTCGAGATATCTCTTACAATTCGAAATATTTGTAAAGATATGTTTATATCTATTTTTGACCAAAGTTCAATCTTTCGTTTGGTGTAAAACAAATCATATTTACTCTAACGGTTTTGTTCGTACAGTGCTGAGAAATACTGACAAGCGGGAAATTCAAAACTCGACTTTCTCACGCTCTCGAAATATCAGTTGTAACGGGTTTTGACAGGGTTCTTCGTATGGGATTCGTGCGCGAGAGGTTTTATTTATTTAATCTCATTTTGTGATTCAAGTAAAGCTAATTCAAATACTTTTATGAAACAATAATTTACAATTACACAGTTCAATTCTTTGATTTATTCTCTACACTTTAGGAGTGTTATAGGTCTTTGTGTATTCATTGACGGTGTAAAGGTACTGACTAAATGCTGTGTGGGTTAATATTTCACCTTAATAGCCAAATTGGCTTTCCAAATTTTAAAAGTTTTCTTGGGGAGGAATAATATCCATGGACTCCTTTTGCCGAAGGGGACGCCTTAACAAGTTCACTGCTATGCAAATTTCGTATTTCCTATGCTAGGAGCTGACCTTTTATTTTTTATATTTATAGCCTAAATGAGTAGAAATTATTAAATTTTTTATTTTTGAACCTTTTTACGTAATAATCACTAATATTTTAAAGAGGACGCACATATAGGCTTAAAATTGGCGTGCGAAGCATGCAATGCTCTGTGTATTGAAAATTCTTCCAATACGGGGGTTGGAGTGTGAAGCTCGCAATGCATTGTGTATTATAAATACTCCCAATACGCAATGCACTGTGCGTTGGCCGCTTCTCATAGTGTTCAGTGTCAAGCTCACATGTGCGTCCTTAGCAGTGAACGTGTAATAATAATACCCCGGTGTAGCCGCCCCGTAGAAAATATCATATGGGCGCCCATGCTACGGAACCCTACAAACAG
>JAGFPH010023299.1:0-12026 GCA_018207615.1 Philaenus spumarius
AGTTACTATTAAATCAACTTACGAAATGAGGAAGCACAATGTCCATTCAGAGGTATTACCAAGTTACTATTAAATCAACTTACGAAATGAGGAAGCACAATGTCTCTTTCAGAGGTATTACCAAGTTACTATTAAATCAACTTATGAAATGAGGAAGCACAATGCCCATTTCAGATGTATTATAGATTCATTACAGTATAAGTTCTTACCAACAATAAAATTGATTTAAGTAATACTGGAAAGTTGATGGTGTGGACCTCATGGGTTAAACTTATTTTGGTTTATTTTTAATATGGGCTATTTCTTAACATATTCTAACAAGCTAACTGTAATTCTAACAAAATTAAATTGAAAAAATTAGCATGTAAAAAAAGACTGCAACTAGGAACTGCCTTTTGGAAATTTGGTAAACTAGGCGCATGTTACATCTATCCCGTTTGGCTAATTTTATTGGCATACAACTTATACCTAAAAGTTTTTAAAAGGCGACTGTATGATCTACTTTTTTTCTTCTTTTTTTTTATAGAGAGTAGAATGCTCTTTCCCAAACTTCTCGGCCAGAGAAGGTACTATGGGACTCGACCCGATACCGCGCGGACCCAACTACTAAACCATCCCCCCTCTCCCCAAACAGCTCTCAGGGGAGGGAGTAACAGCGTCTGGGGAAAATCCCCAATGACTGCAAGAGTCAATCTGAAACTCACTGAAATAAACAAACGTAGGTTACTAGCGGCATGCAGGAAGAAATCGCTACTCTAGAGCGGCCATCACCAAAACACCAAGACCCATGCCTAAAACATCACTGGCATACTGGGGGTCCCGGAGCTACGATGAAGGCACGATCCCAAGTACGAGTGAAGAAGTAGGGCTAAAACAGAAGAAACAGTGAGAAAATCATCTCAGAGACCAGACCGGCAACCGAACACCTTGACCCGTACCTAAACATCGCTGGCAGAGAGATCCCAGAGCTACGATGAAGGCCAGTCTCGAGTTCGGAAGTGAAGAGTAGGCTGAAACAGATAATACATTCAGTTAGCGCTAGGAGAAATCGCTACCCGCAGCCCGAACGACAATCGGACAACGGGAGACCGGATGAAAGAGAACGCCGGTGTAGTGTAGTGTTCGTCCGTCGAAGAAGTGTGGATTGTGCTGGATGACTTCGTTGCCCCCAGTCCAACCGACATCAGGTAACTGGTGAACTCTCCAATGAAGGCATCCGCCGGTGACGATGAGTGTACGTCCGTTAGCCGTGTTCGATGTGAAGCGCTCCCCGTGATAAACCAAACTCGGGCATATTCAGTACTACATCACTAAGAAGAGGGTGGTTGCTGATATATTATCCAGTGACCTTCCACTTAATTCTAGAACAAGAGAACTCACACATTTATTGTATTTACCTTTTTTAGCGAAGTCTGATGATGTCTTTGTACAGATGAAACAGCCATAACTAAGTAACAATCAAAAAGGATTATTTTAAACCGACATATAAAAGTAAATACAATAAATACATTTATAATAATAATCCAGAGGCTGAAAATGTAAACAAAACAAAAAATAACTCAATTTGTCTTTAAAAAAGTAAATTCTTTACCAATTTTTACAGAAGATAAAGTCTTCTGACACCATGTCTGACTGTATAGGCATTCGTATGACCAATGAGGATTACATTTTTTTACTTTCTCCACCCTATACGTAGTATATGGAGAAAGAATTGTTTTCGTAAAAATGTTCGAATTTGAATTTTCAGTTGAATTATCTGTTTTGGTGCTCCCAGAACCCCAAAAAATTGTTTAGTGCAATTATCTGTGTTGGTGCTCCCTGAACCCAAAAATATTTTTAGTGGAATTTTTTTGTTTTGGTGCTCTCTGAACCCAAAAAAGTGTTTTTAGAGTGGTCTTTGTCTGTCAGTCTGTCTGTATGTATACACGACCAGAGAGGACACTATTAGTCCGATTTTCATGAAATTTGGTATGTAGGTACTAAACCCTAATATCTCCAGGCATTTTTTTCATTTTTTGGAATTTTTAATTTTTAAGGGTAATTTACCCCTAAAAACCCATAAAAACGACAAAAATGCAAATTTCTCAAAAACGGCTCTAACGATTTTGATCAAATTATCAGTATTTATAGTGCTTAAGATGCCAAACAAAATGACACCACCCGCTTTTATCAAAACTTCGGCGTTTTATAATTATGGGGAAATGTTTAAAAATAAACAAGTTTGTGTTGTCAATCTAGCATCGCGGCGGCGGCCGCACGGGGTAGCACCACGGTAGCGAGCACGGCCAGTAATTCAAAGGTCGCGCGATCGTATCCCGCCTGGGACAATAATTTTTTTATACGATTGACGTAGGTAGAATATTATTTTTTTGTTTGTTCTAAAAAGTAGTAAAAAATAAAATGATTAAAAACAATATTATTTTGACTGCAGTAAGTTGGGAGAAAGTTTGTGTCAGTTAACTGATACCGTTTATTAATTTATTCTATCATACGATAGTCAATTATTGACAAAGTTTATTTTATTCGTTGTAATAGTTTAAATTTTAAATCGTCAACTTATTAGCGAATTTTTATAAGAAAAATTTGCTATTGAAGTGACCCTTATGGTAAGACCTAAAGTCGGGAGTAGTAAATGGGCACCGATCATGGTTCCCAGAACACGTTTTTGGGGTCATTGAAAGTTATATATATTTCGCACTCTAGTAGCTGCATTTGAGTCCGATTTAGTCCAAATTTGGTACACACGTTGGTTGTCTACGTTCGTTAAGCCCTGTTTACACTTTATCGTTGCGTGTAAACTGGAGATTGTAGCGATTTATTAAAATTGGATGGGATGGTTGGTGCTGGCCGGCATCAATTACTGCGAATCGTAACGATAAATTGGAACGTGTAAACAAGTAGCGGCCATTTATCGCTACGATTTGATTCAGTTTGCAAGGGCCGTTCAGCGGAAAGGTTGTCGCACTAGTTCGTTGATTCCGTATTACGTGTTTTGTTTTACCTTGTGTTGTTTTTATTCAATTGATAGCGAGGCAGCTCAAACTCCTCGAGAGTACTTGTCTGAATTTATTGAACTATATCGGAGTCAGACAGGAATAAAAATGACCTTGCGCACATAGCGCTCGTTCAAAAATACAAGGAGTTTAACAGACAGAAACACTGTTAAAAAAATTTAAAAATTTAACTGTTGTTAAAAAAATTAATGCATTGTGTACGGTTTATAAGAAAGAACTATCAAAAGTTAAATATTCGTCAATGAAGATTGGACAAGAAATCGTAGCACGTAACCAGTATTCACAATTTCGATAAATTGTTACGATTTATCCTAGTGTGTAAACCGGGCTTTAGCCAAAAAATCCAAAACCCGAAGTACGTTTTCTGACCGGAATTAACTGTTTCTTTTAAATTTTTCGTACGATAATGAAACTTTTTTTACTGCTTTGTCTAAAAACTTAAATGCTGGATATTATTCTGCACATTTGGTTTTTTTTCACATGACCTTATAGCTGGCTTGGTTCCCACAAAATCGATCGAAACGCAAAATACCATAAATGTACCCGAGATGATTTTTCCGCTGCGAGTGGAACGCTGTGAGTCGAAGCCGGAACCTTAGGTGCAAACAAATTCTACTAACATATTTCGTACACACAATCAGCTGTTCAGGGCCGCCTTGAGTAGAACGATTTCCCAAATAGTTGGTTGAAACCCTGAAACATGCAAACTTAATTTTGGAAATTTTCTCAACTCACGTCAGCGGTTCACTGCTTGGTCGAATTATTTATTAATGGATTTATTAGAAATTCTTTTTATTTTAAAGGACAATAAATCGATTTAAAATTTGGATTTTAAAATGTGTAAAATACACTATGATAGTAACTAAATATCCTATGATACAATAAATGAATAAATAGAAATATCTATAGTCGCACAACTTAATAACGTTAAAAGAAATGTTTTTTCTTGATATAAAGTTAAAATATTAATTTATTAAATAAGTATATAAAACATATAACTTTGTATAATACTGCCTAAAACCTTTTTTCGTGCATCAATACAGGCCTAATTGACGTGTTTGGTGCTAATTTGTTCGAAATCGATCGAACAGTTTTCGCTCTAGATAATAATAATAATATGTATTACTCCTACTTTAATAAATCACCTCTCCTACCCCACCTACAATTATGAAGTCACAGTGAATCTGTTTAATAATTTAAATATGTTTTTGAGAAAGTATGTGCCAGTTCCTGGTACTGTTTATTTTATTTAAAATGATTGAAGTTATGTCTCTTAATATTTAATTACTAATTGAAAACTAAGTCATATTTTAGAATGTATGAAACTTGGATACAATAATAACAACAAATACATAAGAGAGCAATAAATTATAAAAAATTATTGTATAAATTTATTCAGCATCCAAATACTCGAACTCTTGTAAATGCTTTACAAATTATTTTTGAGTATTTTTTTATCTCGAGTTAAAAACTTTCATCAAGCAATGAAAGAAGACCTAGTTGATTTGCTAAAAGGTCAAAGCACAATCAAGGAAAGTGCACATCAGTTGAGAGAGCAACTTAACAGCCAATCATTTAACAACAGTTCTTTCACGGAGTCATCCAGCCACTACACTTTCGATGGTAGTATTTCTCTGAAGGTTATAATTTTATATTTCAAATATATGAATTTTTAGCGAATTTCCATAAAAAAATAGCTATGCAGTGGCCTTTATGGTAAGACCCAAGGTCGTATGTAGCAAATGAGCACCAATCATGCTCCCCAGAACACGTTTTGGGGTGTCATTAAAAATCATATATAAATATGTATATATGTGTTCGCACTCTAGCGGCCGCATTTTAAGTCTGATTTGGTTCAAATTTGGTACACATGTTGGTTGTCTATGTCGCTCGGACAAGTTCTTTAGCCAAAAAAATCCAACAATCGGAAGCACGTTTTTGACCGTAATTAAAACGTTTTTGAGATTTTTCCTACGAGAATAAATTTGTTTTTCAGTTTTTTCTACAAATATAAATGTAGGATGTTATTCAGCACATTTTGTTTTTTTGCGCGACCTTATAGCTCGCTTGGATCTCCCAAAATCGATCAAAACGTAAAATACCAAAGAAGTACCTAGTTCAAAGCCATGTGGTGGATTCTACCGTGAAGTTAGCGTGCGAAGCACGCAATGCATTGTGGGTTGAAGATACTCGCAATACGGGGGTTGGCGTGCGAAGCACGCAATGCTTTGTGTATTGAAGATACTCACAAAATGCGGAATGGTGTGCGAACCATTTTGCAGCTATTCAGCACCGTCGTGAATAGACCTATTTCCCAAATTGTTTGTTGAAACCCTACCAAAACATAGGCCTAAAAACTTAATTTTGGAAATTTGTTCAACTCACGTCAGCGGTTCAGCTGCTTGGTCGAATTATTTATTAATGGATTTATTAGAAATTCTTTTTATTTTAAAGGACAATAAATCGATTTAAAATTTGGATTTTAAAATGTGTAAAATACACTATGATAGTAACTAATTATCCTATGATACAATAAATGAATAAATAGAAATATCTATAGTCGCACAACTTAATAACGTTAAAAGAAATGTTTTTCTTGATATAAAGTTAAAATATTAATTTATTAAATAAGTATATAAAACATATAACTTTGTATAATACTGCCTAGCCAGCTTTACATAATTCCTGTATAGTATACATTACGAACCACAATGCCGCAGAATGTATATTATTATAACGTACACTGCAGTCGTACGCGTTTTGTAAATCTCAGGACGGAAAGCAATCTCGCTGAAAGTGGATTTTGTTCTTCATTTTCGTTATTTCTATTACAAAGGAAACCCTCTTGGTTGGCTTTTCTTTACTTTATTACGTTTATTAGGACTAGCTTATTAAAGTTTTTATTAGTTGAAGAAAAGTCGTCGAGTATTTTGCCCTCCGACATACTGGAAACGCTCCAGAACGTGATGTGGTGATATTTTGTTGACAAAGTCGCGGAAATGCTGATAAGTGGTTTTGACTGAAACGGCATTATATTTTATAACGTAGCCGGCAGGAAGTATTTTCCTTTAGTACAATTTGTTATAAAACTCTCTTGTTGGTATTGGGGAACCTTTGGGAAATGCGATTCATGAAAAACCATACGGAAACCTGTTGAACATTTAATGTATAATTACAAACCAATTCAAATAAAACATAAAGTTGTTTATTGTAGGGACAAAACCTAATTTCAAAATTAAGAAGTGCGAGTTCTGCACGCACACGAAGGGCCCTTACCTTCATCCATTTCGAATTTGATAAATTTTATTGAAATTGTTGAACTCAAAACTAAGTTGTTTTCAACGGCATTAAATATTATTTTATAATATCACTCAAAGAGATCTAGATGGTTGAAATAAAATTAACTTCCTTATAACAATGAAGTGCAAGGAAAAGGAGGAACGGATGAAATAATTTCTTATACAAACTGGTATTTGTTAGTCATAGTGTTGTTCCCTCACTGTCAAAGTGAGCCAACAATGAGGTATTTACAAACCCAACACTATATCTATAAACTCATTATACAGAGGAACTAAGTGAATAAACTAAAAATGTGTCACTCATGAAAAATGTATTTACAAAAAAATTGTGCCGGTAACCATTGACGGATCCAGAGGGCTGTGGGGGCTGCAGCCCGTTCCTTTGAATTATTATAATTTTGTTTAACCCTCTAAACACAACTGGGTCTCAGACAACACAACTTGTACCGAATTTTCATCCAGTCTCAAAAAAGAAACCAGTGGAAAGGAAATGTTCTAAACTTTAATTTTTGTATTTATAAATTTGATCTAAAACGTTCAAACTCGTCACATTATAAGGCACATAACCGTTAGACCGACTTGTTTTGAGACGAAAATAAGGACACCATTAGATTCGTCAAGATTTGAACTTTCTACCACTGCCTTACATTCGGCGTTCTCATAGTTTCTTAGATGTGATTTGGAATGTCCTTGCAATTGGACAGTTTTCAAAGAATGAGGAAGCACAATTTGCAATCGATGTAGCTACTACAAATATAACTATTTGCATAATGATTTTTATATCGATTTGAAGTGCAAGCTCTATATCTTGGTTTGAAATAAGGAAAACCGGAGTTGGTGTTCCGATGCTATACGGGTATTTTCTTCAACGGCTTAGGCGAGTTAGCGGTTACATTATTTGCATTGTCTACTACAGCACGGAACGTCTGCCTGGAACCTTTAGCCTACCAAGGCCGTAGCCAAGGGGTCAGGTCAGGACCGGGAATTTGAATTTAAACCCTTTTAACACGTTCACTGCTAAGGACGCACATGTGAGTTTGACACTGAACACTATGATAAGCAGCCGACGCACAGTGCATTGCACGTCAATCCCTTCTTGGGAGTAGGCTATTTTCAATAAAAAATGCATTGCGTGCTTCGCACGCCAACCCTCGTATTGGGAAAATTTTCAATACAAAATGAATTGCGTGCTTCGCACGCCAACCCCCGTATTAGGAGAATTTTCAATAGACAGAGCATTGCGTGCTTCGCACACCAACCCTCGTATTGGGAGACAACCTACTTCATTCATGTGTATTGTACGTTGTATTTTAGTCAAGCAAATCTAAATATCAGTATGCATGCAATGCACAATGATGTAAAATATGTTGCTGGATCCTCTGTTGTGTTGTCTATTTTATAATTTAATTTGCACTTTTTCAACATAGTATTAATTTTTACTACTAAATTTCGGGATTTTAGGGGGGGTTGACCCCCTAACCACCTATGGCTACGGACCTTGTAGCCTACTCCATTTGTAAGAGTTTTGTTTTGTTCTTCTAATTTAGTATTAAAACTAATGTTATTTAAAATTATTGTCAAGTCGTATGCAGTACAATTCTATGATTTATTATCTACAACTTGTTATAATAATATTTCATAGTTGGGTAAAGCATAAATATTCCGAAATTCTTATTCAAAAATAGGTGATCTATAAAAATACGTTTCTAACCACTGTATACCGAAATATTATTCCATATCTCCCAGACCCCCGGGATAGGAGACAGACCCCCCCACCCCTTGAAAACCGGCTGGATTCGCCCATGCCAGTAACATATGTTAATTAACTGTTTTTATTAAGAGATTGGTGTTAATTTGTTCGAAATCAATGGAATAGTTTTCTCTCTAGATAATAATAATAATATTTATTAGTTAATCTCCTTCTTTAATAAATCACCTCTCCTACCCCACCTACAATTATGATGTCACAGTGAATCTGTTTAATAATTTAAATATGTTTGTGAGAAAGTATGTGCCAGTTCCTGGTACCGTTTATTTTATTTAAAATGATTGAAGTTATTTCTCTTGAAAACTACTAATTACTAATTACTAATTAAAAACTAAGTCATATTTTATAATGTATGAAACTTGGATACAATAATAACAACAAATACATAAGAGAGCAATAAATTATAAAAAATTATTGTATAAATTTATTCAGCATCCAAATACTCGAACTCTTATAAATGCTTTACAAATTATTTTTCAGTATTTTTTTATCTCGAGTTAAAAACTTTCATCAAGCAATGAAAGAAGACCTAGTTGATTTGCTAAAAGGTCAAAGCACAATCAAGGAAAGTGCACATCAGTTGAGAGCGCAACTTAACAGCCAATCATTTAACAACAGTTCGTCCCAGCTACACTTTCGATGGTAGTACTTCTCTAAAGCTTATACTTTTAAATATTTCAAATATATGAATTTTTAGCAAATTTCCATAAAAAAATTAGCTATTGCAGTGGCCCTTATGGTAAGACCCAAGGTCGGAAGTAGCGAATGAGCACCAATCATGCTCCCCAGAAAAATCATATATAAATATGTATATATGTGTTCGCACTCTAGCGGCCACATTTTAAGTCCGATTTGGTTCAAATTGGGTACACGTGTTGGTTGTCTATATCGCTCGGACAAGTGCGTTAACCAAAAAAAAACCATCAATCGGAAGCACGTTTTTTGACCGTAAGTAACAATTTTTTGAGGTTTTTCCTATGAGAATGAATTTTTTTTTTTTAGTTTTTTCAACAAATATAAATGTAGGATGTTATTCAGCATATTTTGTTTTTTTACGCGACCTTATAGCTCGCTTGGTTCTCCAAAAATCGATCAAAACGTAAAATACCATAGAAGTACCCGGTTCAAAGCCATGTGGAGGATTTTTCCGTGGGGTTGGCGTGCAAAACACGCAATGCATTGTGGGTTGAAGATACTCCCAATACGGGGGTTGGCTTACGAAGCACGCAATGCTTTGTGAATTGAAGATACTCACAAAATGCGGAATGGCGTGCGAACCATTTTGCAGCTATTCAGCACCGTCGTGAATAGACCTATTTCCCAAATTGTTGGTTGAAACCCTGAAATATAGGCCTATAAACTTAATTTTTGAAATTTGCTCAACTCACGTCAGCGGTTCAGCTGCGTGGTCGAATTATTTATAATTTTCTTTTAATTATGTTCACTGCATGTCATTGATTACCAATAATTGATTGCACATACGAAATTTTATGCAATATAAACAACTCATTTTTTTCTTAAAACAGAAATCCTTTTAAATTAAATTTGCAAAAAAATCATGTATTTTTTCTTTTTAATTACTTCAATTTATTCACATCAACTCCTATAAAAGCGAGTGTACGTACGAGTGGTAGACCTACGTACTAGCGTACGTACGTGGAGTAACATTTAATTTATAACAGCTGATTTCACCAATCATCTGTAAACCCAGTGCATATTATAGTTTGAGGTTATGTTTACAGCTTCAATCGTTATAATTTCTTGTGAAGTTGATTTTTTTTAATATGAGTTATGGAACTAATGTATGCTATAATATTTGCTTTGAGGTTATAAACTGCATATAAATAGAACCTTTTATCGTCAAAATATTCGTTTATACAAATTCAAAAAAGAAATACATATTCGTTTAACTTAATAATATAACAGCTGATTTCCCAAATCATCTGTAATACGCAAACAAAACCTAACGTAGATTATACTTTGGGGTTATGTTTACAACTTCAATCAATAATATAGCCTATAATATTAATAACTTCTAAATCATTTGATCTATCAATATGAAATAAAAGGCAATTAAAATATAATATTATTATCTTTCTTTAAATATATATAATAATATACATAAACACAAAATCTTAACAAATATTCCTACTATTTTATAGTCCTTATAATTGTACACATTTACCGAGTTAAAATCCCCGTCTGCATAGTTAGGTAGGCCTAAATAAAGTGTGTTGTTTAAATAGTATTTTGTATAAATGATGTATTTCTGATGTGTATCTAATTAATCCGCCTGTGATTTTTCACGGGGATTTACTAGTAATATTAATAAAAGATGAGGAGTGGAATAACACTACGTTTATCAACGATAATAACTGGATTTTTATAAATGAAAGTCAATCAATCATAAGTATGTTGTACCTCCAATCTACCAACCATACTACGACCACTTCTAAACCTCTTACACTTAGTGGACCTAAATCCAAAGCAAACTAAAGACCTGAAGGTCCCATTAACAAGAAAACTATTACCGGCCCTGTAAAACTGGCACATTTACCTTTATGAGCAACATTGGAATACAAATTCCAGAAAAGGAGGATCAAAAAGTATACAAACGTGAAATTACACCAGACACCTCCCTCAATGAAGCCGGGCTTTGTGTACGAGCCCTTTAAGCACACACGTTATGTTAGCACCTCATGTTTTAGATTGGAACGATATGTCATTTTTAACACAATACACCAACTCCCAGCTGACAAGTACCTAACGAAAGCTTGATATATTTTTCATATTTTCAGTTTTTAAACACAAAACCATTTCCAGTATTATAACTAATTACTGGGTAAAAATGTGTATTTAAATTTATCAAACATTTACTGCTACTGCAAAATATGGTGGATATTGTTTTGACGTTAAATATGACAAAAAAATATTAATACTTTATTTTGAATTGTTATTACTCTTGCCTGAAGAGTATTTTGAATTGTGAATTGCCTGCGCCAATTTCAAAAACCGAACGTATTAATTTCATTCAAGTGAGTGATGAAATCACTCCAGTTTTGTACTACCATTATGATCACAATGCGATAATGATTAGCATTTTAAGTAAATTCGCAAAATATTGCTAGACTAAGGGAAACTCCTGCGTGCTCCACACGCCAACCCCGTTGGAACCTTCTTTACACGTAATCATGTTATGTTTTCTTTATAATAAAGGTGAAGTATTAATAATAACCCCAAAGTTGATTTGGTAAATAATGTTGAATGTTCAAATCAAATTATTTTGTACGTTTTATAACAGCAGTTGTAATAAAGGTTAAAAGAACCAGCAAGGCTAAGGTTTTAAGTTAGGTTTTTTTAGAGTGTAGACCTGAGCCTTGCTGGTTCTTCTGACCTTTATTATTACTGCTGTTATAAAATATACAAAATAATTTGATTTGAACAGTTAACATTATTTACCATCTTAGCTTTTGGGTTATTATTAATGCTACACCTTTATTATAAAGAAAATATAACATAATTATGTGTACAGAAAATTCCAACGGGGTTGGCGTGCGGAGCACGTAGTGGTTTCCTCTAGTATTTTATATTTTGATTTTATGAACAGTTAGAATAAGAGCTCTTAATTTGATGAAAACCGATAGAATTTTGTAATGGAACTTTATTTTTCAGAAGAGTTTACAAACTCTATCTCTAGTCTTAGCGATTAAGGTAAGTGGTTAATCGACACCGGAGCAAAACTGTTTGAAAATTAAATCTTAATCTAAACTTCACTCCTGCAACTTTAAACGCAGAACTTCGAAACTCAAGTTAAATATTCAGATACATTTTAGCCTTTGCTCGTACCCAACGTAAATTCAATTCAAGTTCCTTAACGCGTGTTGCACTAGGAGATAACAAGTAGAAAATTTAAAGCGTAACGAAAAAAGTGTTATTAATTGGTTT
>JAGFPH010023300.1:0-12026 GCA_018207615.1 Philaenus spumarius
AGTTACTATTAAATCAACTTACGAAATGAGGAAGCACAATGTCCATTCAGAGGTATTACCAAGTTACTATTAAATCAACTTACGAAATGAGGAAGCACAATGTCTCTTTCAGAGGTATTACCAAGTTACTATTAAATCAACTTATGAAATGAGGAAGCACAATGCCCATTTCAGATGTATTATAGATTCATTACAGTATAAGTTCTTACCAACAATAAAATTGATTTAAGTAATACTGGAAAGTTGATGGTGTGGACCTCATGGGTTAAACTTATTTTGGTTTATTTTTAATATGGGCTATTTCTTAACATATTCTAACAAGCTAACTGTAATTCTAACAAAATTAAATTGAAAAAATTAGCATGTAAAAAAAGACTGCAACTAGGAACTGCCTTTTGGAAATTTGGTAAACTAGGCGCATGTTACATCTATCCCGTTTGGCTAATTTTATTGGCATACAACTTATACCTAAAAGTTTTTAAAAGGCGACTGTATGATCTACTTTTTTTCTTCTTTTTTTTTATAGAGAGTAGAATGCTCTTTCCCAAACTTCTCGGCCAGAGAAGGTACTATGGGACTCGACCCGATACCGCGCGGACCCAACTACTAAACCATCCCCCCTCTCCCCAAACAGCTCTCAGGGGAGGGAGTAACAGCGTCTGGGGAAAATCCCCAATGACTGCAAGAGTCAATCTGAAACTCACTGAAATAAACAAACGTAGGTTACTAGCGGCATGCAGGAAGAAATCGCTACTCTAGAGCGGCCATCACCAAAACACCAAGACCCATGCCTAAAACATCACTGGCATACTGGGGGTCCCGGAGCTACGATGAAGGCACGATCCCAAGTACGAGTGAAGAAGTAGGGCTAAAACAGAAGAAACAGTGAGAAAATCATCTCAGAGACCAGACCGGCAACCGAACACCTTGACCCGTACCTAAACATCGCTGGCAGAGAGATCCCAGAGCTACGATGAAGGCCAGTCTCGAGTTCGGAAGTGAAGAGTAGGCTGAAACAGATAATACATTCAGTTAGCGCTAGGAGAAATCGCTACCCGCAGCCCGAACGACAATCGGACAACGGGAGACCGGATGAAAGAGAACGCCGGTGTAGTGTAGTGTTCGTCCGTCGAAGAAGTGTGGATTGTGCTGGATGACTTCGTTGCCCCCAGTCCAACCGACATCAGGTAACTGGTGAACTCTCCAATGAAGGCATCCGCCGGTGACGATGAGTGTACGTCCGTTAGCCGTGTTCGATGTGAAGCGCTCCCCGTGATAAACCAAACTCGGGCATATTCAGTACTACATCACTAAGAAGAGGGTGGTTGCTGATATATTATCCAGTGACCTTCCACTTAATTCTAGAACAAGAGAACTCACACATTTATTGTATTTACCTTTTTTAGCGAAGTCTGATGATGTCTTTGTACAGATGAAACAGCCATAACTAAGTAACAATCAAAAAGGATTATTTTAAACCGACATATAAAAGTAAATACAATAAATACATTTATAATAATAATCCAGAGGCTGAAAATGTAAACAAAACAAAAAATAACTCAATTTGTCTTTAAAAAAGTAAATTCTTTACCAATTTTTACAGAAGATAAAGTCTTCTGACACCATGTCTGACTGTATAGGCATTCGTATGACCAATGAGGATTACATTTTTTTACTTTCTCCACCCTATACGTAGTATATGGAGAAAGAATTGTTTTCGTAAAAATGTTCGAATTTGAATTTTCAGTTGAATTATCTGTTTTGGTGCTCCCAGAACCCCAAAAAATTGTTTAGTGCAATTATCTGTGTTGGTGCTCCCTGAACCCAAAAATATTTTTAGTGGAATTTTTTTGTTTTGGTGCTCTCTGAACCCAAAAAAGTGTTTTTAGAGTGGTCTTTGTCTGTCAGTCTGTCTGTATGTATACACGACCAGAGAGGACACTATTAGTCCGATTTTCATGAAATTTGGTATGTAGGTACTAAACCCTAATATCTCCAGGCATTTTTTTCATTTTTTGGAATTTTTAATTTTTAAGGGTAATTTACCCCTAAAAACCCATAAAAACGACAAAAATGCAAATTTCTCAAAAACGGCTCTAACGATTTTGATCAAATTATCAGTATTTATAGTGCTTAAGATGCCAAACAAAATGACACCACCCGCTTTTATCAAAACTTCGGCGTTTTATAATTATGGGGAAATGTTTAAAAATAAACAAGTTTGTGTTGTCAATCTAGCATCGCGGCGGCGGCCGCACGGGGTAGCACCACGGTAGCGAGCACGGCCAGTAATTCAAAGGTCGCGCGATCGTATCCCGCCTGGGACAATAATTTTTTTATACGATTGACGTAGGTAGAATATTATTTTTTTGTTTGTTCTAAAAAGTAGTAAAAAATAAAATGATTAAAAACAATATTATTTTGACTGCAGTAAGTTGGGAGAAAGTTTGTGTCAGTTAACTGATACCGTTTATTAATTTATTCTATCATACGATAGTCAATTATTGACAAAGTTTATTTTATTCGTTGTAATAGTTTAAATTTTAAATCGTCAACTTATTAGCGAATTTTTATAAGAAAAATTTGCTATTGAAGTGACCCTTATGGTAAGACCTAAAGTCGGGAGTAGTAAATGGGCACCGATCATGGTTCCCAGAACACGTTTTTGGGGTCATTGAAAGTTATATATATTTCGCACTCTAGTAGCTGCATTTGAGTCCGATTTAGTCCAAATTTGGTACACACGTTGGTTGTCTACGTTCGTTAAGCCCTGTTTACACTTTATCGTTGCGTGTAAACTGGAGATTGTAGCGATTTATTAAAATTGGATGGGATGGTTGGTGCTGGCCGGCATCAATTACTGCGAATCGTAACGATAAATTGGAACGTGTAAACAAGTAGCGGCCATTTATCGCTACGATTTGATTCAGTTTGCAAGGGCCGTTCAGCGGAAAGGTTGTCGCACTAGTTCGTTGATTCCGTATTACGTGTTTTGTTTTACCTTGTGTTGTTTTTATTCAATTGATAGCGAGGCAGCTCAAACTCCTCGAGAGTACTTGTCTGAATTTATTGAACTATATCGGAGTCAGACAGGAATAAAAATGACCTTGCGCACATAGCGCTCGTTCAAAAATACAAGGAGTTTAACAGACAGAAACACTGTTAAAAAAATTTAAAAATTTAACTGTTGTTAAAAAAATTAATGCATTGTGTACGGTTTATAAGAAAGAACTATCAAAAGTTAAATATTCGTCAATGAAGATTGGACAAGAAATCGTAGCACGTAACCAGTATTCACAATTTCGATAAATTGTTACGATTTATCCTAGTGTGTAAACCGGGCTTTAGCCAAAAAATCCAAAACCCGAAGTACGTTTTCTGACCGGAATTAACTGTTTCTTTTAAATTTTTCGTACGATAATGAAACTTTTTTTACTGCTTTGTCTAAAAACTTAAATGCTGGATATTATTCTGCACATTTGGTTTTTTTTCACATGACCTTATAGCTGGCTTGGTTCCCACAAAATCGATCGAAACGCAAAATACCATAAATGTACCCGAGATGATTTTTCCGCTGCGAGTGGAACGCTGTGAGTCGAAGCCGGAACCTTAGGTGCAAACAAATTCTACTAACATATTTCGTACACACAATCAGCTGTTCAGGGCCGCCTTGAGTAGAACGATTTCCCAAATAGTTGGTTGAAACCCTGAAACATGCAAACTTAATTTTGGAAATTTTCTCAACTCACGTCAGCGGTTCACTGCTTGGTCGAATTATTTATTAATGGATTTATTAGAAATTCTTTTTATTTTAAAGGACAATAAATCGATTTAAAATTTGGATTTTAAAATGTGTAAAATACACTATGATAGTAACTAAATATCCTATGATACAATAAATGAATAAATAGAAATATCTATAGTCGCACAACTTAATAACGTTAAAAGAAATGTTTTTTCTTGATATAAAGTTAAAATATTAATTTATTAAATAAGTATATAAAACATATAACTTTGTATAATACTGCCTAAAACCTTTTTTCGTGCATCAATACAGGCCTAATTGACGTGTTTGGTGCTAATTTGTTCGAAATCGATCGAACAGTTTTCGCTCTAGATAATAATAATAATATGTATTACTCCTACTTTAATAAATCACCTCTCCTACCCCACCTACAATTATGAAGTCACAGTGAATCTGTTTAATAATTTAAATATGTTTTTGAGAAAGTATGTGCCAGTTCCTGGTACTGTTTATTTTATTTAAAATGATTGAAGTTATGTCTCTTAATATTTAATTACTAATTGAAAACTAAGTCATATTTTAGAATGTATGAAACTTGGATACAATAATAACAACAAATACATAAGAGAGCAATAAATTATAAAAAATTATTGTATAAATTTATTCAGCATCCAAATACTCGAACTCTTGTAAATGCTTTACAAATTATTTTTGAGTATTTTTTTATCTCGAGTTAAAAACTTTCATCAAGCAATGAAAGAAGACCTAGTTGATTTGCTAAAAGGTCAAAGCACAATCAAGGAAAGTGCACATCAGTTGAGAGAGCAACTTAACAGCCAATCATTTAACAACAGTTCTTTCACGGAGTCATCCAGCCACTACACTTTCGATGGTAGTATTTCTCTGAAGGTTATAATTTTATATTTCAAATATATGAATTTTTAGCGAATTTCCATAAAAAAATAGCTATGCAGTGGCCTTTATGGTAAGACCCAAGGTCGTATGTAGCAAATGAGCACCAATCATGCTCCCCAGAACACGTTTTGGGGTGTCATTAAAAATCATATATAAATATGTATATATGTGTTCGCACTCTAGCGGCCGCATTTTAAGTCTGATTTGGTTCAAATTTGGTACACATGTTGGTTGTCTATGTCGCTCGGACAAGTTCTTTAGCCAAAAAAATCCAACAATCGGAAGCACGTTTTTGACCGTAATTAAAACGTTTTTGAGATTTTTCCTACGAGAATAAATTTGTTTTTCAGTTTTTTCTACAAATATAAATGTAGGATGTTATTCAGCACATTTTGTTTTTTTGCGCGACCTTATAGCTCGCTTGGATCTCCCAAAATCGATCAAAACGTAAAATACCAAAGAAGTACCTAGTTCAAAGCCATGTGGTGGATTCTACCGTGAAGTTAGCGTGCGAAGCACGCAATGCATTGTGGGTTGAAGATACTCGCAATACGGGGGTTGGCGTGCGAAGCACGCAATGCTTTGTGTATTGAAGATACTCACAAAATGCGGAATGGTGTGCGAACCATTTTGCAGCTATTCAGCACCGTCGTGAATAGACCTATTTCCCAAATTGTTTGTTGAAACCCTACCAAAACATAGGCCTAAAAACTTAATTTTGGAAATTTGTTCAACTCACGTCAGCGGTTCAGCTGCTTGGTCGAATTATTTATTAATGGATTTATTAGAAATTCTTTTTATTTTAAAGGACAATAAATCGATTTAAAATTTGGATTTTAAAATGTGTAAAATACACTATGATAGTAACTAATTATCCTATGATACAATAAATGAATAAATAGAAATATCTATAGTCGCACAACTTAATAACGTTAAAAGAAATGTTTTTCTTGATATAAAGTTAAAATATTAATTTATTAAATAAGTATATAAAACATATAACTTTGTATAATACTGCCTAGCCAGCTTTACATAATTCCTGTATAGTATACATTACGAACCACAATGCCGCAGAATGTATATTATTATAACGTACACTGCAGTCGTACGCGTTTTGTAAATCTCAGGACGGAAAGCAATCTCGCTGAAAGTGGATTTTGTTCTTCATTTTCGTTATTTCTATTACAAAGGAAACCCTCTTGGTTGGCTTTTCTTTACTTTATTACGTTTATTAGGACTAGCTTATTAAAGTTTTTATTAGTTGAAGAAAAGTCGTCGAGTATTTTGCCCTCCGACATACTGGAAACGCTCCAGAACGTGATGTGGTGATATTTTGTTGACAAAGTCGCGGAAATGCTGATAAGTGGTTTTGACTGAAACGGCATTATATTTTATAACGTAGCCGGCAGGAAGTATTTTCCTTTAGTACAATTTGTTATAAAACTCTCTTGTTGGTATTGGGGAACCTTTGGGAAATGCGATTCATGAAAAACCATACGGAAACCTGTTGAACATTTAATGTATAATTACAAACCAATTCAAATAAAACATAAAGTTGTTTATTG
Source organism: Philaenus spumarius (assembly GCA_018207615.1). Taxonomy (NCBI): domain Eukaryota; kingdom Metazoa; phylum Arthropoda; class Insecta; order Hemiptera; family Aphrophoridae; genus Philaenus; species Philaenus spumarius. The sequence goes on from JAGFPH010023300.1 coordinate 6,226, forward strand.
TAGGGACAAAACCTAATTTCAAAATTAAGAAGTGCGAGTTCTGCACGCACACGAAGGGCCCTTACCTTCATCCATTTCGAATTTGATAAATTTTATTGAAATTGTTGAACTCAAAACTAAGTTGTTTTCAACGGCATTAAATATTATTTTATAATATCACTCAAAGAGATCTAGATGGTTGAAATAAAATTAACTTCCTTATAACAATGAAGTGCAAGGAAAAGGAGGAACGGATGAAATAATTTCTTATACAAACTGGTATTTGTTAGTCATAGTGTTGTTCCCTCACTGTCAAAGTGAGCCAACAATGAGGTATTTACAAACCCAACACTATATCTATAAACTCATTATACAGAGGAACTAAGTGAATAAACTAAAAATGTGTCACTCATGAAAAATGTATTTACAAAAAAATTGTGCCGGTAACCATTGACGGATCCAGAGGGCTGTGGGGGCTGCAGCCCGTTCCTTTGAATTATTATAATTTTGTTTAACCCTCTAAACACAACTGGGTCTCAGACAACACAACTTGTACCGAATTTTCATCCAGTCTCAAAAAAGAAACCAGTGGAAAGGAAATGTTCTAAACTTTAATTTTTGTATTTATAAATTTGATCTAAAACGTTCAAACTCGTCACATTATAAGGCACATAACCGTTAGACCGACTTGTTTTGAGACGAAAATAAGGACACCATTAGATTCGTCAAGATTTGAACTTTCTACCACTGCCTTACATTCGGCGTTCTCATAGTTTCTTAGATGTGATTTGGAATGTCCTTGCAATTGGACAGTTTTCAAAGAATGAGGAAGCACAATTTGCAATCGATGTAGCTACTACAAATATAACTATTTGCATAATGATTTTTATATCGATTTGAAGTGCAAGCTCTATATCTTGGTTTGAAATAAGGAAAACCGGAGTTGGTGTTCCGATGCTATACGGGTATTTTCTTCAACGGCTTAGGCGAGTTAGCGGTTACATTATTTGCATTGTCTACTACAGCACGGAACGTCTGCCTGGAACCTTTAGCCTACCAAGGCCGTAGCCAAGGGGTCAGGTCAGGACCGGGAATTTGAATTTAAACCCTTTTAACACGTTCACTGCTAAGGACGCACATGTGAGTTTGACACTGAACACTATGATAAGCAGCCGACGCACAGTGCATTGCACGTCAATCCCTTCTTGGGAGTAGGCTATTTTCAATAAAAAATGCATTGCGTGCTTCGCACGCCAACCCTCGTATTGGGAAAATTTTCAATACAAAATGAATTGCGTGCTTCGCACGCCAACCCCCGTATTAGGAGAATTTTCAATAGACAGAGCATTGCGTGCTTCGCACACCAACCCTCGTATTGGGAGACAACCTACTTCATTCATGTGTATTGTACGTTGTATTTTAGTCAAGCAAATCTAAATATCAGTATGCATGCAATGCACAATGATGTAAAATATGTTGCTGGATCCTCTGTTGTGTTGTCTATTTTATAATTTAATTTGCACTTTTTCAACATAGTATTAATTTTTACTACTAAATTTCGGGATTTTAGGGGGGGTTGACCCCCTAACCACCTATGGCTACGGACCTTGTAGCCTACTCCATTTGTAAGAGTTTTGTTTTGTTCTTCTAATTTAGTATTAAAACTAATGTTATTTAAAATTATTGTCAAGTCGTATGCAGTACAATTCTATGATTTATTATCTACAACTTGTTATAATAATATTTCATAGTTGGGTAAAGCATAAATATTCCGAAATTCTTATTCAAAAATAGGTGATCTATAAAAATACGTTTCTAACCACTGTATACCGAAATATTATTCCATATCTCCCAGACCCCCGGGATAGGAGACAGACCCCCCCACCCCTTGAAAACCGGCTGGATTCGCCCATGCCAGTAACATATGTTAATTAACTGTTTTTATTAAGAGATTGGTGTTAATTTGTTCGAAATCAATGGAATAGTTTTCTCTCTAGATAATAATAATAATATTTATTAGTTAATCTCCTTCTTTAATAAATCACCTCTCCTACCCCACCTACAATTATGATGTCACAGTGAATCTGTTTAATAATTTAAATATGTTTGTGAGAAAGTATGTGCCAGTTCCTGGTACCGTTTATTTTATTTAAAATGATTGAAGTTATTTCTCTTGAAAACTACTAATTACTAATTACTAATTAAAAACTAAGTCATATTTTATAATGTATGAAACTTGGATACAATAATAACAACAAATACATAAGAGAGCAATAAATTATAAAAAATTATTGTATAAATTTATTCAGCATCCAAATACTCGAACTCTTATAAATGCTTTACAAATTATTTTTCAGTATTTTTTTATCTCGAGTTAAAAACTTTCATCAAGCAATGAAAGAAGACCTAGTTGATTTGCTAAAAGGTCAAAGCACAATCAAGGAAAGTGCACATCAGTTGAGAGCGCAACTTAACAGCCAATCATTTAACAACAGTTCGTCCCAGCTACACTTTCGATGGTAGTACTTCTCTAAAGCTTATACTTTTAAATATTTCAAATATATGAATTTTTAGCAAATTTCCATAAAAAAATTAGCTATTGCAGTGGCCCTTATGGTAAGACCCAAGGTCGGAAGTAGCGAATGAGCACCAATCATGCTCCCCAGAAAAATCATATATAAATATGTATATATGTGTTCGCACTCTAGCGGCCACATTTTAAGTCCGATTTGGTTCAAATTGGGTACACGTGTTGGTTGTCTATATCGCTCGGACAAGTGCGTTAACCAAAAAAAAACCATCAATCGGAAGCACGTTTTTTGACCGTAAGTAACAATTTTTTGAGGTTTTTCCTATGAGAATGAATTTTTTTTTTTTAGTTTTTTCAACAAATATAAATGTAGGATGTTATTCAGCATATTTTGTTTTTTTACGCGACCTTATAGCTCGCTTGGTTCTCCAAAAATCGATCAAAACGTAAAATACCATAGAAGTACCCGGTTCAAAGCCATGTGGAGGATTTTTCCGTGGGGTTGGCGTGCAAAACACGCAATGCATTGTGGGTTGAAGATACTCCCAATACGGGGGTTGGCTTACGAAGCACGCAATGCTTTGTGAATTGAAGATACTCACAAAATGCGGAATGGCGTGCGAACCATTTTGCAGCTATTCAGCACCGTCGTGAATAGACCTATTTCCCAAATTGTTGGTTGAAACCCTGAAATATAGGCCTATAAACTTAATTTTTGAAATTTGCTCAACTCACGTCAGCGGTTCAGCTGCGTGGTCGAATTATTTATAATTTTCTTTTAATTATGTTCACTGCATGTCATTGATTACCAATAATTGATTGCACATACGAAATTTTATGCAATATAAACAACTCATTTTTTTCTTAAAACAGAAATCCTTTTAAATTAAATTTGCAAAAAAATCATGTATTTTTTCTTTTTAATTACTTCAATTTATTCACATCAACTCCTATAAAAGCGAGTGTACGTACGAGTGGTAGACCTACGTACTAGCGTACGTACGTGGAGTAACATTTAATTTATAACAGCTGATTTCACCAATCATCTGTAAACCCAGTGCATATTATAGTTTGAGGTTATGTTTACAGCTTCAATCGTTATAATTTCTTGTGAAGTTGATTTTTTTTAATATGAGTTATGGAACTAATGTATGCTATAATATTTGCTTTGAGGTTATAAACTGCATATAAATAGAACCTTTTATCGTCAAAATATTCGTTTATACAAATTCAAAAAAGAAATACATATTCGTTTAACTTAATAATATAACAGCTGATTTCCCAAATCATCTGTAATACGCAAACAAAACCTAACGTAGATTATACTTTGGGGTTATGTTTACAACTTCAATCAATAATATAGCCTATAATATTAATAACTTCTAAATCATTTGATCTATCAATATGAAATAAAAGGCAATTAAAATATAATATTATTATCTTTCTTTAAATATATATAATAATATACATAAACACAAAATCTTAACAAATATTCCTACTATTTTATAGTCCTTATAATTGTACACATTTACCGAGTTAAAATCCCCGTCTGCATAGTTAGGTAGGCCTAAATAAAGTGTGTTGTTTAAATAGTATTTTGTATAAATGATGTATTTCTGATGTGTATCTAATTAATCCGCCTGTGATTTTTCACGGGGATTTACTAGTAATATTAATAAAAGATGAGGAGTGGAATAACACTACGTTTATCAACGATAATAACTGGATTTTTATAAATGAAAGTCAATCAATCATAAGTATGTTGTACCTCCAATCTACCAACCATACTACGACCACTTCTAAACCTCTTACACTTAGTGGACCTAAATCCAAAGCAAACTAAAGACCTGAAGGTCCCATTAACAAGAAAACTATTACCGGCCCTGTAAAACTGGCACATTTACCTTTATGAGCAACATTGGAATACAAATTCCAGAAAAGGAGGATCAAAAAGTATACAAACGTGAAATTACACCAGACACCTCCCTCAATGAAGCCGGGCTTTGTGTACGAGCCCTTTAAGCACACACGTTATGTTAGCACCTCATGTTTTAGATTGGAACGATATGTCATTTTTAACACAATACACCAACTCCCAGCTGACAAGTACCTAACGAAAGCTTGATATATTTTTCATATTTTCAGTTTTTAAACACAAAACCATTTCCAGTATTATAACTAATTACTGGGTAAAAATGTGTATTTAAATTTATCAAACATTTACTGCTACTGCAAAATATGGTGGATATTGTTTTGACGTTAAATATGACAAAAAAATATTAATACTTTATTTTGAATTGTTATTACTCTTGCCTGAAGAGTATTTTGAATTGTGAATTGCCTGCGCCAATTTCAAAAACCGAACGTATTAATTTCATTCAAGTGAGTGATGAAATCACTCCAGTTTTGTACTACCATTATGATCACAATGCGATAATGATTAGCATTTTAAGTAAATTCGCAAAATATTGCTAGACTAAGGGAAACTCCTGCGTGCTCCACACGCCAACCCCGTTGGAACCTTCTTTACACGTAATCATGTTATGTTTTCTTTATAATAAAGGTGAAGTATTAATAATAACCCCAAAGTTGATTTGGTAAATAATGTTGAATGTTCAAATCAAATTATTTTGTACGTTTTATAACAGCAGTTGTAATAAAGGTTAAAAGAACCAGCAAGGCTAAGGTTTTAAGTTAGGTTTTTTTAGAGTGTAGACCTGAGCCTTGCTGGTTCTTCTGACCTTTATTATTACTGCTGTTATAAAATATACAAAATAATTTGATTTGAACAGTTAACATTATTTACCATCTTAGCTTTTGGGTTATTATTAATGCTACACCTTTATTATAAAGAAAATATAACATAATTATGTGTACAGAAAATTCCAACGGGGTTGGCGTGCGGAGCACGTAGTGGTTTCCTCTAGTATTTTATATTTTGATTTTATGAACAGTTAGAATAAGAGCTCTTAATTTGATGAAAACCGATAGAATTTTGTAATGGAACTTTATTTTTCAGAAGAGTTTACAAACTCTATCTCTAGTCTTAGCGATTAAGGTAAGTGGTTAATCGACACCGGAGCAAAACTGTTTGAAAATTAAATCTTAATCTAAACTTCACTCCTGCAACTTTAAACGCAGAACTTCGAAACTCAAGTTAAATATTCAGATACATTTTAGCCTTTGCTCGTACCCAACGTAAATTCAATTCAAGTTCCTTAACGCGTGTTGCACTAGGAGATAACAAGTAGAAAATTTAAAGCGTAACGAAAAAAGTGTTATTAATTGGTTT
>JAGFPH010023302.1:0-12023 GCA_018207615.1 Philaenus spumarius
TTATCAAAAATGTGTACTGTTTTGTGTGATAAGTGACTTAAAATATGAAGGAGCATCGTTTTCAGATTATAAAGTGTGTTAACCCTTTTAAAAAACGAAACCATCTTGTAAGAGATAAACAAAAACTGAGGATGTAACCGAATGGATGCGTTATTTGGTTCCTGATTTGCCTGAGACTTCCAAAATATGTGCGGTCTGCCGAAAGAAGGTAACTGCTTTGAAAGTGCAAAAAGAGAGGGAAGAACATGACCCAGACTCAGATAATGATCCAACTTATGATGTTTCAACTACATCCTCACATATCGTAGAGACTCTAAACACATCATTAAAAGAGCTTGAAGAATCACCAATTGATGTTAAAATAAACGGTACCAGGAACTGGCACATACTTTCTCACAACCACATTTAAAATACTAAACAGATTCACTGTGACTTGTAGGGTGGGGTAGGAGAGTTTTTTTTATTAAAGTTGAAGATTAACTAATAAATATTATTATTATTATCTAGAGAGAAAACTATTCGATCGATTTCGAAAAAAATGGGACCAAACAGGTCAATTAGGTCTATATAGATGCACGTAAAAAGGTTTTGAAAAACAACCCGCTTTATGGGCAAAAACCCCCAAAAATCAGTTATTATTATTATTAGCTAAACGAGAATTTTTAAAAAGATGCGGGTTTTTGTATATGGTAGGGCACATTAAAGGCTACAAATAAGCCAAATTTTATCAAAATCGTTAGAGCCGTTTTTTTATAAAAAAAATAATAACTGATATTTTGGGGGTTTTTTGGCCAAAAAGGGGGTTGTTTTTCACAAATTTTCAAAACCCTTTTTCGCGCATCTATACAGGCCTACTGGACATGTCTGGTGCAAATTTGGTTGAAATCGATGGAATAGTTTTCTCTCTAGCTTTGTATAAAGTAGGAGATTAACTAATAAATATTATTATTATTATCTAGAGAGAAAAGTATTCGATCGATTTCCAACAAATTTGCACCAAACATGTCAATTAGGTCTTTATAGGTGCACGTAAAAAGGCTTTAAAAATTTTGAAAAAACTACCCCCTTTATGGCCAAAAAACCCCCAAAAATCAGTTATTATTATTATTATTATTAGCTAAACGAGAATTTTTAGAAAGATGTGGGTTTTTGCATTTGGTAGGGCACATTAAAGGCTACAAATAAGCCAAATTTGATCAAAATCGTTAGAGCCGTTTTTTTGTAAAAAAATAATAACTGATTTTTTGGGGGTTTTTTGGCCAAAACGGGGGTTGTTTTTCAAAATTGTTCAAAACCCTTTTTCGTGCATCTATACAGGCGTACTTGACATGTCTGGTGCAAATTTGGTTGAAATCGATCGAATAGTTTTCTCTCTAGCTTTGTATACATACAGACATACATACAGACATACAGACATACATACAGACATACATACAGACAGACATACAGACAGACATTTTGTAAAAAACACTTTTTTGGACTCAGGGGGTCTCAAAACGGATATTTCCACAAAAATCTCAACTTCGATTTTTTTTTTGCGATCACTATACTTTCTCTATACTATAGTATAGTGAGAAAGTAAAAATTAAATCAAAGCAGTACTCTAATAAAAAAATAAAAAAGATAGAATCTTCAATAAGGTGAACATTAGTTCCACATTCTCAAGAGTCTTCTGATGATGCGCCAGAAAAACTTAAATCTTATATACTCAGTAATCTAAAAGCAAATTTTTCTAGTGCCATAGGAAAAAAGTCATGATATTAACTTGTTTACCAGCGACATGGAGTATACGTAAAATAATGCGTTAATTCAATGCGCCCAACTACATGGTAAGGCAAGCAAAAAGACTTTTAAAAGAAAAAGGAATACTCGCAAGTCCTGATCAAAAACCAGGTAAAAGCCTATCACAAGAAATTGTACAAACAGTGCGTTTGTTCTACGAAAATGATGAAGTAGAATAATGCCAGGCAAAAGAGACTGTATTTCTGTGAAAGATAAAATGAATCGAAAACTGCAGTTCAGAAAAGATTAATTTTGTGTATCCTGAAGGAAGCATACGTTCTTTTCAAAGAGGAATATCCTCAGATAAAAATATGGTTTTCAAAGTTTGCGGAGTTGAGGCCAAAACAGTGTATTTTGGCAGGAAAAAGTGGTACACACTCAGTTTGCGTTTGTACAATCCACCAAAACGTTAAACTAATGATTGAGAGTGAACGTTTAAGAACATTGACTAATAAAGAATTTGCAACTTGCAAACATTTTCTCGCTCATATTTTATGCAACCCTCCCTATTGATTATATTATGGGCAATTGCAGTTCTTTCCCAGGAACCAATCGAATAACAGATACATTAGAAAATGTTTTTGAGGAAAATATGATTGAAAATATATCTTTTCGGCAATGGGTTGCAGTGGATCGGTGTAATCTTGAGATAATTAAAAAAAGCTCAACTGAGTTCCTTGAGATGTTATGTAACAAACTTGGTCAGTTAGTTCGCCATGATTTTATAGCTAAACAACAAAGCTCTTTTATGAATGAACTAAAAGAAACATTGAAAGAAAATGTGTGTGTAGTCACACGTGATTTTTCAGAAAACTATGTTTTTGTAGTTCAGGATAAAGACCAGAGTTACCACTGGTCAAGTGACTATGTAACAATACACCCGTTTGTAATTTATTATAAACAAGATGATAAAGTAAAACATATCAGCTATGCATTATCTCTGAATGTCTGGAGCACAATACAACAGCTCTCTACTGCTTTCAAAAAAAGCTCATTCAGTTTTTGAAAAGTTACTTTCCGTTTGATATATTGAGAAAATGTATTACTTTTCCGACGGAAGTGCAGCGCAATACAAAAATAAAAAGAATTTTTCTAATCTGTGTTTTCATTTACAAGATTTTGGAATAGAGGCAGAGTGGCACTCTTCGGCTACAGCTCATGGTAAAGGAGCATGTGATGGTGTGGGTGGTACGGTCAAAAGGTTGGCTACAAGGGCAAGCCTTCAGAGACCTTATAAAAATCAAATACTAACGCCTCAACAACTTTTTGATTGGTCGATCCAAAATATTAAAAGTGTTAACTTTGAGTTTGTCAAGCCAGAAGAGACTATAGATACTGACAAGTTTTTGAGTACACGGTTTGAAAAAGCACAGACCATAAAAGGAACTCAACAGTTCCACGCTTATTTGCCAATCAAAGACAACTTGACCGAAATCAAAGTAAAAGCTATTGCTTAAGACACAAATTACAGCACAGTGAGCACCTCATAACTAATTGGGATAATGTCAATGGCATATGTTAACGGTTACGTAACTGTTAAATATGACAGTAAATGGTTGACGCATTTTTCAAAATTAAAAATTTCAATTTGAATTAGAAAAAAATATTTCTATCTTAACATATATTGTGATGTATATCATATGAAAGGGCACAAAAAATGCAACAAATGACACCACTCCCATCTCTCTAAGTCAACTAAGGGAGCTAAAATTGCAGTTTAAAATATAGTAGGCCGAGCTTTTTTGGGCGTTTTTTGGGAAATTTACATAGCTCTAAATCCTAAACGGATAAATATTTTCCAATTAAATTTTGTATTTTTCTTTAGTTTCTACAAAGGCTTCAAGTATGCCAAATTTCAACCAAATCTGAGATGGTTATATAAAAATGTAATCAAAACTGTGTTGATTTGACATGGACTGACTCGTATCAGAAAACTTTATTTTCTTAGGAATATTTATGATGGTGACTTGATGAAGACACTTTATTACGCTTTAATACACTCCCGTTTACAATATGGTATAGAGTGTTGGGGTGGAGCACTAATCACAACTTTAAATCCACTAATTTCAACCGAAAAACATTTTATCCGGATTGTTTCATTTAGTAACAGGTTGTCTTCATCTTTCCCTCTCTTTGCCAGATATAAAATACTCCTCTTATAACATCAGTAGAGAAGGCCGCACCTGAGAACAAAAGGGGAGGGGGGCCAATCACGCGACTCTAAACCCTCACGTGACCCTGGGGTGGGTGTGGGGGGGGGAGGTGGACGTGGGGGGTGGGATTTCCGCCTCGCCGCCATTTTGTTTCCGCCATCTTTTTTTCTTTTTTTTTGCCGCCATCTTTTTTTTTGTAATAATTAATATTTAATACTTTGAAAAAAGTTTGGATGTCTCCGAGAATCGAACCGGGTACCACCATTACCCGAGTCCGCGACGCTACCGATTAGGCTGCGCTGTCTCTGTTAAGAAGTAACTATCTAAGGTAGTATATAAGTTTAACATTGAGACCTCGATTGTAGACAAAACGGACTAATATTTGACTTTTACAAAGACCTAAGCCCCTTGGGTGGGTGTGGGGGTGGAGGTGGGCGTGGAGTGGTGGCGGGAACGCTATTTTCCTAACCTAGATTAGATGACACTGTATTGGCTAGAATATAAAGATTAGATGACACTGTATTGGCTAGAATATAATTTTATTATTGTCTTTTTATACATGGAATTAAAGAAAAACTTTTAAATAATCAACTATACATTTTCTACACAATGGACATTTGTTAACCTGAGTAACGCAGTCGTTGCAGAATACGTGCCCACATGGGACAACAGAGACGTGTTTTTTGTTAATTAGGCACACAGGGCACGAAGAGTGAACGCTTGCAGACTTATCGTCGGAGGTAGGAGCAATGGATGTAGAATCATTGGAGGTAGAAGCTGCAGAAACATCGGAGGTAGAAGCAGGAGTAACAGTTGAATTTCGAGTGGTAAGCCATGATGTAGAATCATTGGAGGCAGAAGCTGCAGAAACAGCGGAGGTAGAAGCAGGAGTAATAGTTGAATTTACAGTAGTAAACCGTGATGTATAATAACAGCTGTGGTTGGAAGTTTGATAAGCATTATAGCCTGTGTAGACAGACGGTGAGGTAGTAGAAGCAGCAGCAGGAACTGAGGTAGAAGCTGCAGAGTCATCGCGTGTACCCGAGGTAGATGCATCACCGACGGGGATGTTAAAGTACTGAACAGTCGGCCATCTGTTGCAACCCGTCTGTGAAAACAGAAGAAAACATTAGCAATCAAGTAAAAGAAACATTAACAATCAAGTTAATTTTGCACGAAAAGATACTTACAGTGTCATCATCATCTGGAAGTTTCCCGAATCTCTTTAAAAAATGTTCCCCCACAGCCACTACTTGCCCCAGGTCGTGTCTCAATTTCCTCCATACAGCCATACTTAGTAGCCTCCTTGTCATTACGCACCTGTTGCCTGTAGTTGTATCAACATCATTTATAATAGCGACTAGTTCTCTCTTTGCTTCTTTAAAGAGAGTTTCTATAATACTTGCAGGGGGTACCCTATTAATGTCGTGCGCCTATAACAACGGAAAGAAAAACCTTTAAAACATTTGAAAAATAAATTTTATTAAACAAACACTTAAAACACATAGCTGATACTTACATAATACCCGTATCCCTGAAAATTTATGAATTCCTGCAATCGAGCTTCGACGCGCCAAGAACCATACCGAGCTGTATGTAATTCATACGGTTCAAGGACTGAGTTATCTTCATTGTGATTTCTCACCCGTAGTAGTGAGGAACTAGGTCGTGAAGAGATCACCGATGGTGACCCTCGGTCGGAAGATTCGGGCGAAGCGGGGCTAAACTGAAATAATTATAAGAGATAATAAAAATTAACTACATCTGTAAAGAGAGAGAGAGAGAATTTAAACATATAAAAAATCAAACGTACTTCTTCTCCTAAAGGAAAATCCACTGTGGAGAGGTCCTGACCGTTCTCCTCATCCTCAAAAAATGTTGAAGAAGAAGAAGAAGAACTATCCGAATGAAGTTGAACTTTTTTGTTCTGTACTTTTTTGTTCTGTAAAAAAAAAAAGAAGAAAAACATACAAAGAACTGTAAAAGTGATTCAATATAATTTGTAGTTTTAATTTAAAAATTACTTACTCGTTTAGGTGGTGTTGCCATTATAGTTCTGCGTCACATCTGGAATTACACTAACAATTAAAACTGTTCTTTAAATTTTTAAAAAATAATTGGACAAGGGTAGACCCCTGTAGACAGAGCCCCAGCCAACGCCCTGTCTGGTGACGACCACTCCAATACAAAAGTGTCGTCTCCCCCAGTGCAATAAAAAACAAAATCAAACATATATATTCTATACTAATTAGATGTACACTCTTTTTCGCATAAAACTCTAGACTGAAGTACTTACTCGTTCTAGACTGAGACTAAAGTACTTACTCGTTCATTGGATCATTTATATGCTTCGCTGTGAAACCTTGAGCTCAATTTTTGGGTGGGAGAGGTGGTGGTGGTGGTAATCTAACCTAATTGGTAGCGACTCCATCTTGATGACGTAATATGCAATCTCTAACTAATAGGAAGTAGGGCAGTAGAACAATAAGTATACAACATTTATGAATACATATTTTATTTGCAAATTATTTTACAAATTTTGCGACGAAGGAAAGTTCCTCCTCGGTAAAATCTAATGCTGCTACTGCTACCCCCTCTTCGATGGGTTTTTCTGCAAAATTCCACTCTTCCTGGGAGAGTGAAACCCCCTCACTCGACATCATAGCGGTTATCGGCGCAGAGGAAGGCTCGGGTGAGTGCAGCAATTCTTCTTCTTCTTCTTCTTCTATACTAGGTGTCGGTGGTGGTGGTGGTGGTGGCGGGGGAGGCGACGGTGGTCCAACGGCAGGCAAGTTTCTAATTTTAGGCCACCATAAATGACTCCACCTTTTTCTGAGCGGAGCAGAATTTGAAGATGATGCTGAAAGCCCCGATTGTGTGAGCCCCACGACCTCCGACGCCAAAACTATAGATAATGCAGTGAATCCGCGAGCTCTGATGTTTTCGCAGCTTTCGCGAATATCACTGAAAACAAAAAATCTCGTTAGGGAACGAAAATCAAATTGTATGTGTTTTTCAACAAATATTTCGGAATAAAAATTTAACTATAAGAATACAGAAACAAGCAAGCCGAAGCTTTGAGAATTTAGTTTAAGTAAAGCAATGACTCGTGGCGACGTAACTCTAGTTGCAAAACAAAATCAGATATATTGTAAATTGATTTAGAACGGTTTATTGACAAATTTGGTACTTACCTAGACAACTGTTCAATCGCCCTCGTTAAAAAAGATTCAAACGCCTTCTGGCTTCTTGTCGTCCTCTTAGGAGTCTTACTGATTCGTCGAGGCACCATGATGTAACTGTAGACAGAGACTGAAGTACCCACTCGTTCGTTGGATCTTTTATACTGCTTCGCAGTGAAACCTTGAGTTCAATGACGCAATCGTTGCAAGCAGCGCAAAGTGAAAGTTTCAGACACTTCTATCCGGTTGTTTCGTAAAAAAGTCAGCGAAGTTGAAATATATAGACACTACAGTTGTTCTCTCATTTATGCTTCTTCCGACCAATATTTACGAAATTTACAGTCTCTTAAAACACAAGTGCACAGTCTCGGCATAAAGCCTGTACGTAAACAGTAATGACAGTTGAACAACTGATCCTCCGTGAAGCGATGACAAATGTTCGTGCAGCATGTATAACCTTCAAAGTTCGTCTTATAAATGGTCAATTTCGTAGTTTTCTTCTGAGCTGTTATGCATTTACAGCGACAATACGAAAAACATCGACAGATTTTGCAAGCGATTCCGTCGACTACTGTACGGGGTGAAACGAAACACTTCAACTCGCAACAATAGGAAGCCATGGCTTCCGATCAGAAGCTTGATAGAGAATGAAAGAATACTCTGATTTCCGTCTTATTTATAATTGTCCTCTGTGTTTTCACGGGGTTGGAACCGTCACACGATTACGGTTAAGCCGTAATCCTGGCCCACATTACAATCCGGGGTGAACGGAAGGTTCACCCCTTAAGGAAGTAGCCCCAAACCATCGCTACTTCCGGTGACTACCACTCCATTACAAAAATGTAGCCTCCCAAAATATTAATTTATCAATTTTTCTACTCCTTACTCCCTTTGGTTTACGGAAGACTTAACTTCTCGCCAGTGACCTAAGAGCAGTGTCTTCAGAGTCGCTCGCCTTGTCCTCTGCGTCTAACTCGTTATTCGAATTGTCATCATCGGATTCGGCTTCGCATTTCATTTTTTTTATTCGCCCTTCGTCGCAATCGGATTCGCCTTCGCATTTCATTTTTTTATTCGCCCGCATCCTTTCTTTAAAAGCCGCGATCAATTTTTCATTTTGAGCTATCTTCTCCATTCTCGCTTCGACAGTGTCCGTCGGATCGTCCTCTAAGGGGACGTCTTCAGAGTAGTCGCTTCCGGATTGAGAAGAGCCGGAATCGTATTCAGTACTAAATGTAACTTTGATACTATCCGTATCGCTCACATCGAATACCTCCGAGCATTTTGTAAATTCATAACAATCTAAATAAACTTTTTCAATTAATTCATTATCTTTGTAGAAACGAATTGAGACACTTGCGTCAATACCCATGTTTACTCGTCAGAAGCCAGGTAGAGAATGGAGATGACAGAGTCATCTCCGTCTTATTTACGATTGTCATCTGCGCCTAACTCGTTATTCAAATTGTCATCATCATCGGATTCGTCATCATAGTTTTCGCATTTAATTTTTTTAATCCCCCTTCGTCGCAACCTTTCGGCGGCTTCTCGCATCCAACAACAACCATTTCTCGCGTCTCTTTGATCGGAATCATCGATTATATAGAATATAGTATTCATCTCGTCTCTAAAATGAACCCTACGTTTCGAACTTGACATTATTACTCTCTCTCTCTTTCTTTTATTGCGACACTCAAGTCATTACTCGTCGAAAGTCGAGTAGAGAATGGAGAATACTCCGTCAGCTCTGGGGGTAATTGTCCTCTGCGTTATACGGGGTTGGAACCGTCGCACGGGGGAAGCCCGTGGCCCGCATTACAATTCGGAGTGAACTGAAGGTTCACCCCTTAAGGAAGTAGCCCCAACCATCGCTACTTCCGGTGACTACCACTCCATTACAAAAATGTAGCCTCCCAATATATTTTTAAATTTTGTTTTTTATATTTTTTGTTTTTCTACAATTTGTTCCTTACTCACTTTGGTTTACGGAAGACTTAACTTCTCGCCAGTGACCTTATAGGTTTACGGATTTTCCGCACCATATCGTACACACTTAGGTTTACGAGGGACTTAACCCTGCGCCAGTGACCTTTTAGGTTTACGAGGGACTTAACCCTGCGCCAGTGACCTTTTAGGTTTACGAGGGACTTAACCCTGCGCCAGTGACCATTGTACATACACACGCACAGACACACACACACACACTAAGTAAGGAATAAATTGTAAAAATATTTAGCACTTTTTAATGCGCATTTACTATCGTATTGAAAGTGTTGTGGTAATATACATTTAATTTCTGTACAGTAGGAGTATTTTTCTTCCTCTGGCAATTCCTTCACACGAGGATGAAATTTTCTCAAAAACTGAGCTTTTTCCAATCCTTTTGTGAAAATTGTGGAGAACGGTTCGCACAAAGAACGTATAGTTTCCTCGTCATACGGGACACTACCATCATCCCATTTGAGAAGATGATAGTGCTTTTGCAAATAACGCACCGATCTCCGAGCTTTAGCATTCATTAGGTCAAATTTATAGGGTGGTTTGAAAACAATGACGCTTTCAAAGTCATCACAAACTATAGCAAACTCTTTGACTATATATCTGTTTTCGTTATCTCGGAAACCGTGAAATTCAACCACTGCCTGCATATTTTTTAAACAGGACGATTTCATCGTACAGTTTGTCCGCTTCAGGGAGTGTGCTAGAAACGAGTTCGTCGTTGGTCAAACACTCACTGATGTAATCGCGTAAGTCACCCTCGATATAAAATAGTTCTTTAATACGACGCGTCACTAACGGAATACTGTCTACAAACAGCTCCCACTCTGTAGTGTTTAAGGGCAGCGAATGCTCCCCATCATATAGTATAACGTATCGTTTACCAAACACGCTATGCACTTTAAAATCACCGGTAGTCAATTTGAAAAGGTACTCCTCCTTAGTCGCTACAGCTGTTGTGACATTTTCAATATGAACGAGTATTTCGTTAAACAATTCGTGGGAAAAGAAAACAAATTTTTTATCCGCACGAAGCAATAGTCCGATGCCGTAGCCCGTATGCTGAAATAAACCTGTCGCTACGAATTTTGTGCACTCGGCGTTTAAGAAATGTACGGATTTCAAAAAGATGCCCAGAGGCAGGTTAGGCGGATACTTGGTCTCCACGTCCATCTTCTTCGGCTTCTCGATCACGACTGAGCCTAGACCATCTTCTTAACCGTACCGGAAAGAAGATTGTACACTATATGTGTATCGTGTAGAATGAGACAGTAGGCCGTGGTTTTATCGTCAAAATTGGAAGAGGTTTCTATCTCAAGTCTGACGTCAACAGGACCTGATTTTATAGAATCGTTCTGTTTCGAACAGTCAATCACAAAAATCGGGGCTTTGTCCTTGAACGAGGCGAGATCCATGCAAGGAGACGACTCACGTAGATAGTAAGACTGTTGAAATCTAGAGTACATCTCGTACATGGTCGAAACGTCCCCGTGGATACTATCGTAGGGAAAATACTGTGAATTTAAGTAAAGTTTTACATTTTCCACTCCACTGCGGTCAAACAAGGAAGCGTCTTTTTTAATTTGAATCTTCCTATCTTTTTGAAAAGCTACAATAACGTAACGCGGTTTTTCCATCTGGTTAGAAGTTTTTACAGTCCAGGAAATCTGTTGCGATGGCGGAAGTGTAGGGAATTCGTGAATCTCCCAGCTTCTAAAAGGGACGTGAACGGGAGCATCGCGTTCGATCATTTTTAAAATTTTCAACCGATAAGCATCGGTCACAGTGAGATGGGGAACTCTCCATTGTATGCTGGTTATTTTCAAATCTACGGAAGTAGCGTCAGTGCTAATTATCGCGTTCAAGTCGGACGAAGAGCGTAAAAGTACGAGTTCCTGTTTTACGTTCACCACAATTCTCTTGTAGTCTTCGAAAAAGCCCATAAGCATTTTCAAAGGTACGGAGATTGTAAATGTCGTCGATTCGTGTGTTTCACCGACTCCCAGCCAACCGGCGTTCGCGAGTTTATTCTTTTCAATTTCCCGCAGAGACAAGAGGTTCTTTATTGTACTTGCAATTCCGACGTTTCTCGTTCTGTCCACTTCGTTTGCGGCGATTTCATATCGGATGTCGTCAAACAAAAAGGCTACCGCATTATTCACCAACTTTACGGGTGCATCGACATTAGCAGCCGTTTTTCCGCTTATTGTACCTTTGATGTACAGTAAACTTTCAAACGGTGCCGTAATCACGTCCTGTTGATTAATAGGTATACGGATTTCGTCGTTATTACCATAAGTGGCTGACGCGTAAGGCCTATGCGAATGATATTCCATACCGGTGATGATGTCATTGTACTCGGCAGCACTATCGATTGCCAACAGCTCCATTATTAATTTTGAATCCAAGCGATCTCAGGAAACGAATGTTTCGCGGTGTTAACCCCAGCGAGTTTTGACGCGTACTGACCACCGGTTTATATTGACGTTCGTTAAATACAAGTCCCATTCTGGCGTCTTAAATGCAGCCGCACTGAAATTGCCTCGCCTCTAAAATCAATCAACTCTCCGTTCTGATCCCTCAGACTCACAGTCACATTATGAACAGTTTTCACCCTGACGGGTAAATATATTATATTTGACGGCGTTTCCACAATCTTGTAGCCCGGAGGGACTTGGGGGTAAAACTCGTGCATAATGTGGGATTCGATACCGTTTTGAAATGAACCGGCCGCGATATTGCATTCTACGCGAATCATACTCACTCTGATAATGTTGACAGGCGTATTAGACACATGTTTTTTATTAGCCGTCAATGTACCATTTTTAAAACCTAGTAATTGACCGATGGAACCGTCCTCCAAACAAATATCTTTCGAACACTTAACTTCTGCTTTTAACGTGTTGTT
>JAGFPH010023305.1:0-11362 GCA_018207615.1 Philaenus spumarius
CAGCACAACATTGTTTATCTGATCAATCAAATTTACTACATGTTTTAGTGCATGAAATCGGACATGCATTAGGCTTAAGACATTCAAATGACCGTAAAGCTATTATGTTTCCTTATTATAATGACAAAATAATTAAACTAGAATATGATGACATTTTAGGTATACAAAGTTTATATGATCCTCCTCGTTTACCAGTTTCAACAACGTCTACGACATTACGTCCCACAGCGACTACAGTTTCAACACCTACAATTACACCTGTGGAACCAAATCTATGTAATTTGAAAAATATTAACACTTTTCTAATAGTACATAATCATTTATATATTTTTCATGAGAAATGGGTTTGGCTTGTTAAGTTAGGGGAAGCCTCATATCACAGCGTTTTGTATTTACCTGATTGGTTGCATTTTCTTCCACAAAACTTTACAAAAATATCTCATGTTTATCAAAGACCATCAGGCGAAGTAGTTATTTTTATTGATTGTCTAATATATATGATTGATTTTCCTTCTTTAAATCTTGTAAGTAATTATCCAAAATATTGTATAGATTTAAATTTACCAAAAGCAACTGTTATTGATGGAGTGGTTAATACGTACAATGGACATACTCTTATTTTCTATAACAAAATATATTTCGCTGAAATTAATGAATGCTCATTCAAAGTTAAATATTATGGGTTAATATATGAAAGATTACCAGGTATACCACCGTGTATTGACTCATGTTTTAGGTATAAAAATGGATTATTATATTTCTTTCAAAATGAAACGTATTTTGAATTTGATGAATTTTCTAATCAGTTAATTAGTGCAAAAACCTTTGATCTTTCCATTTTTGGAATAAAATGTTCAAAAACGTCATTTACAGAGATTTTAGATCGTTTTAAAAAACTTGTAACTAAATTAGACGCCATGTCTATATCATTAGAAAACGTTTAGTAGAAGTCATAAGGTGTATTTTGGATTAGACGATGATGTTAAATGTATTGATTGTGAAGTTGCTGTAGGAGAACCAGATTGTAAGTTAGCAAATTTGTAATAAATAATGTATTTATATTATAATGTGGACTGCTTTCTTATTTCATTTCCTCGTCAGTTACTAAACTATGAACATCAATGTGAGAAGAGAAATTGCTAAAGAACTGCATAAGCAAGTTCGAAAAAATTTTCCTAGTCGTTATGTAGAAGTAAAGGGATTAAATGATTTATACCAGGCTGACCTTGTAGAAATGATACAATTCTCTAAAGTAAATAAAGGTTATAAATATATTCTAGTGATAATAGATTGTTTTAGTAAATATGCAATAGCAGTTCCAATAAAGTCTAAAAGTGCTTATGAAATAGAAAAAGCATTGAAACCTATTTTAGATAAACACCCAATGCGTCATTTTCAAACAGATAAAGGTACAGAATTTTACAATTCTAGAGTAAAATTATTACTAGATAAATATAATATAAATCATTATTCAACTTTTTCTGATAAAAAAGCTTCCATTGTAGAAAGACTTAATAGAACTTTAAAGGGTAAAATGTGGCAAGCATTTAGTGAACAAGGCAGTTACAAGTGGTTAGACTTACTTCAAAATATTGTTAATAAATATAATAATACACCTCATAGAACGATAGGTATGAGACCAATTGAAGTTAATAAAAATAACGAATTTTTAATTTTAAAAAGACTAGGTAAAAACAGAAGATTAAAAGTTGCAAAACGTGATAAGTTCATTAAAGGAGATAAAGTTCGAATAAGTAGATATAAGAAACAGTTTACTAAAGGTTATTTATTTGCCTAATTGGAGTAATGAAGTGTATATGATTTGGAAAGTACATCGTACAATTCCAACAACGTATTTTTTGAAAGATGAATTAGGTAACATTATAAAAGGTGGGTTCTACGAAGAGGAGCTCAGTAAAACAAAGTACAGCGATATATATCTAATAGAGAAGGTGATTCGAAAAAAAGGAAATAAATTGTTAGTGCGTTGGCTTGGTTTCGATAAATCCAGTGACACGTGGATTAACAAAAAAGATTTAAAATGAAAACAACAAAACAAAAGGACTCATTATCAATTATAAATTTTGATTTGTATTTAAATAATCATATAAACTGTAGAAAAAAACACGGTCCCCTTTTACCCAATTCAATCAGATGCATTATTTGCGGACCATCTAATTGCGGAAAGACCAATTTAATGTTTAATTTAATTTTTCATCCAAAAGCTTTGTTTTTCGAAAATATTTACATTTTTTCCAAGTCGATAAATCAACCTAAGTATAAATTTCTTACTCGTATATTCTCAAAAATACCTGAAATAGGATATTTTATATTTACTGAAAATGATGATGTGTTTCATCCAAACGAAGTGAAACCTAATTCTATTATTATATTTGATGATGTAGCTTGTGAACGTCAGAATAATATTAGAAATTATTTTGTTATGGGCCGTCATAACGATATTGATTCATTCTATCTTTGTCAAACTTACAGTCACATTCCAAAACAATTGATACGTGACAATGCAAATTTCTTAGTTTTATTTAAACAAGATGACACAAACTTGCGTCATGTATATAACGATCACGTGAATACAGACATGAAATATGATAAGTTTAAAGAAGTATGTTCGATTGCATGGTCAAAAAGTAAAAACAGTTGTTTTATAATAGACAAAGACTGACCTATAAATAAAGGAAGGTACAGAATTGGATTTGATGAATTCATATTGATATAATCAGTTAGTGTTGCGATGGATGAGAGTGTAGATGTCAAAGATCATTACAAAGCATCAAACATACAAATGTTATCAGAGCAAACAATGGCTGTGAAGAAAGTTCCGAATCCGCTTTATTGTTGTGAACTTAAGTGTTTTATTAGAAGAAGAGTTGTAGTCGACGGTATTGCGTGTAGGGTGTGTAATTACTCATATTTTTGTCATTGCAAATGTATAACCGCTCAAAAGCATATCTGGAAGATTGTACTATATAAAACTCAATTCGAAGGATTTGCCTGTTGCAAAGACATATGCGCTCGTTTCACGTGGAATGAATTG
Organism: Philaenus spumarius; assembly: GCA_018207615.1. NCBI lineage: Eukaryota > Metazoa > Arthropoda > Insecta > Hemiptera > Aphrophoridae > Philaenus > Philaenus spumarius. Next base: position 3,056 of record JAGFPH010023305.1, read on the forward strand.
TTTAATTGTAAGAGGTGTAGTTGGCATAAGGATATATGCAACTGCGTTTCGGAAAAATGTAAATATAACAAGACTAGCTGGTTGTATGAAAACGTAAAAAGCATAGCAACGGAAGTTGTGAATAAAGTTCAGAACCCGGATTATTGTTGGAATCTTCAATGTTTTGCCACAGAAGGAACTGAAGTCGACGGAATTGCGTGTAGAGTGTGTAATTATTACTCTTTTTGTCATTTTAACTGTAAAACCGCTCAAAAAGAAATCCGAACGATAATTTTATATAAAACTAAATTTGAAGGATTCACCTGTTGCGAAGACATATGCACTCGGTTCACATGGAAACAGTTATTCAGTTGTAAGAAATGTACTTATAATCATCGTTATAATACACTATGCCGATGCGTTTTGGAAAAATGTAAAACAAACCGAACTGATTGGTAACTGATTGTGTATAACGAAATTGTCAATTAAATAAACAATAAAATGTATATTATAAAAAATATACGGAAGCGTAAAGTTATTTGAATTACCTTGAACATTCTAAGGATAAATCTGTAATAGCAATCGGAGAATGGTGTAAAGATTTGTACGATTAGTTTAAAATGAAAGTTTTGGAAAGCAAATCGACAGTATACATCGAGGTGGTGGGTTAATAAGTTATATTTAAATTCTACCTGGAAAAATTGTAAATCGTACTACAGAGTTACTATCAAAGAGTTAAGTTACTAAATTCTAAGGATAACCCTTTAATAACGAGTAATATTTTGTATGAAAATAAAAACCAAATAGTTTAAAATGAAAGCTGTGCGAAGCAAATCGCACAGTATACATCGAGGCGGTGGGCTGATAAGTACTATTTCAACTCTACCTGGAAAAATTTTAAATCGTGCTATAGACTTATTACCAGTCGAATTACACATACCAGGATATCAATATTGTGGACCAGGTACACGGTTACAACAAAGATTAAATAGAAACGATCCAGGTATTAATAAATTAGATCAAGCTTGTAAGGATCACGATATAGCATATTCAAAATATACAGATTCAAATCATAGAGCTATTGCTGACAATCAATTGGCTAATAAAGCTTGGCAACGAGTCACATCATCAGACGCTAGTTTTGGAGAAAAAGCCGCTGCGTACGCGGTGACTAATATTATGAAAATGAAAAATAAATTAGGAGGCGGTAAAACTAGTAACAAGAAGAAAGGAAACGATAAAACTAAGAATGAAGGAGGAAAAAAGAAGAGAGCTTGTAAAACCAGCAAAGCACTTCTGAATGCATTTCGTCTTTTGAAGGAGAAATGCATTGATAAGAAAAGTGATAAAGTTAAAAAGAAAAACAGTACAATTAAAAAGAAAAGTGGTACAGGTTACTATTTAAAACCATACAAAGGCGGAGGAAGTAAAAAAAAAAAAATATTATTAAAATTGCCTAATCGAGCGTTATCAAATACTGATTTAGAAAAATATGTTTTTGAATTGAAAATACCTAATTTCAGAGGTATATTTATGCGTGATAACCTTCCTTATAAAATTTTACAAAATGAAAACGGTATTGTAAATTTAGATAGTATTCAAGGAAAAGGAACTCATTGGGTATGCTATCGTAAAATAAATGAGAAAATATCTTATTTTGATAGTTTCGGTAATTTAAAACCTCCACCGGAACTAATAGATTATTTCAAATCGTCTTCGAATAATGTAAACATTTATTATAACTACACCACTAAACAGAAAACTAATACAATTAATTGCGGTCATTTGTGTTTAGCGTTTCTAACAGGAAACATCTGATGATATCATGTTATGCTTAAACGGGAGAGGCTCGCAATTATCTTGTGATATTTTTCCGCCCATAGATTTATCTACTCATAAATATGAAATTGGTTTAATCGATCTCATGACGTATAATACAATTCCAAATATTGAAAAAAATGTTAATGATACATTTCACTATGGAGAATTTTTTATTAAAATCCCTGAAGGATCTTACGAATTAGAAAATATGATTTCTTTCTTAAAAGAGACTATGAAACATGAAAAACATGTTGTATTGGATATACGAGGAAATAATAATACTTTGAAAACTAGAATCTTCTGTTCAAAACTTATAAGATTCGACAAGCCTGGTAGCATTGGTCCATTATTAGGATTTGAAAAGAAGAAATTGGAACCTAATATATGGCATACTTCTTCAAATACTGTCAACATTAACAAAGTAGATACAATACGTGTTGCTTGCAACATTGTGCGTGGCTCATATAAAAATGGTGTTGAAGGTCATATTCTTCATGAATTTTATCCCTTAGTCGAGCCAGGTTATAAAATTGTTGAAAAACCGACCACCGTAATATACTTACCTTTAAATATAACTGGACTTCTTCACAACGTATCAGTACGGCTAGAGGATCAGGAGGGGCAACTTATAAATTTCAGAGACGAATCTGTTACACTGAGACTTCATTTAAGACGTGAATCTACTTAAGTATGGTATTAGTTTTCAATAATAACAGAAGTAATAATTTACTACCAACCACCAGTTCTAAAAATCGCACTTTTATAAAGTTGACCAGGAGCAACCAAGAGTTTCTAGAATCTTTAGGCTTTATGGTCAATCGAAAAGTTACAAGTAGATGAAAAAATTCTTTTCGATGAAACTATTATCGATTTGGAATACCATACTCATCTGCCATATGCGCAAACAACATATGGGTTAAACGATGAAATACGTATACCTGTTCACCAGCAGAATGTATACACATTGCCTAGCAAAAGTTACATATACATAGAGGGAACGTTTAAAGGAATAAAACCTGATGGTGTTAATGAGGATGATAAAATGGAACTTGTCAGCAATGCGATGGCTTTTCTTTTCGACGAAATACGTTATGAAATCTGTGGTACAGAAATTGATCGCATAAAAAATGTAGGAATAACATCTACAATTAAAAATTTACTAACAAGTCGCGAAGACGAAAAGAATATATTACTAAACGCAGGTTGGAGGTTGGATACATTGCCATTGAAAATTAAAAAAACATTTTCATTTTGTATCCCATTAAAATTACTACTTGGATTCGCCGAAGATTATAAACATATAATTATGAATGTGAAACAGGAGTTAATACTGTTAAGAAGTTCGTCGAATGTAAATGCGATTGTAACAACGGAAACAAGTTCTAAGGTTGATCTAGTTATAAATAAAATCTTTTGGAAAATACCTTACATTAGAGTTTCAGATGAGTATAACCTATCACTGTTACGATTAACAGATAAAGATCAACCTATATCTGTTCCATTTCGTCGTATGCAACTTCAAGAATATCTTGCGTTACCGGAAACTAAAAATATAACTTGGACAGTGAAAACAGCATCGAATACAGAGAAACCACCTTACGTAATAATTGCGTTTCAAACAAATAGGAAAAATAGCAATAAAAATGCTAGTCATTTTGATTTTTGTAATATTCAAAACGTTAAATTATATCTGAATTCACAATACTATCCCTACGATAATTTTAATGGGAACAAAGCAATTATTTACGATATGTTTGTGAAATTTCAATCGTCCTATTACAGCGATAGCGACAACAAACCTTCTGTCGACAAGGATACATTTCTCGCCAAAACCCCGCTATTTGTTATAGACTGTTCAAGGCAAAATGAAACATTGAAAACAGGAGCTTTGGATGTACGCGTGGAGATCGAAGCAAGTGAAAATATTGGTGCACAAACAGCAGCTTACTGCCTTATAATTCAAGATGGACTTGTAGAATATACACCTTTGTCTGGTATTGTAAGAAAAATATTTTAGTATTAATAAAAAAGCAATTTTTTGAACAAATGTGTTTTTATTTAAATCCTAATAAATTATTTGATATAGTGAGAAATATACTCATCTTTATGCAATAATTCTTATATTTTCCATCTGTTCACACACTTGACTCAACTAACTTAAAGATATTATTGGATGGTAAAAGGTTAAATGATTGAAACAATAAAATAATTTTAATATTTATTTCATTTCCTGATATATACATTTAGAACATAACTATACAATAATAAAGTTCAAAATAAAATAACAAGTTATAAAATAAGTAATTCTCAGTGAATTATATTTATATTAAATGAGACTTACTTTTGACCAGACCTGCTTTTTCGATAATTTTTTTAAATTATCTAACACAGAAAGTTCTATTTCTATTAACAAATGTGTGCTTTCAGATTTAGATGATTTATTTTCACAAAGGTTATTGAAATTTAATTCCAAACCATCTTCCAAATCAGAAGCACAAGATGAATCATCAAATGATTCTTTTCTTTTACGTTTATTGTTTTAGCAGATCAGTGAGTAATTTTATAAATGAATTACATGCGCCTACAGTATATGTTATTGTTTTAATGTCTGATGAATCTAAATAAGTCTGCAGTAATGCTAGTAAATCGTTGAATTGAAATTTATACATTTTATTTTTTTCTAATTTTATTTGCGAAGGTTCTTCGTCAATTAATTTTTCTTTAATACAATTAAATAAAGTGCAATACACATTAAATATATTAGAAATCTCTTTGTCTTCTTCTTTTTCTAAATATTGTTTGATAGGAGTAATTGTCGACTCCCAAGTAACAAAACTATCTATTCCTATAATGATTATTGTTTCTAAAAGCCAACTAATGGTTAATCTATTTCCGATGACATTTCTACGATATTCTTGGTTGATGGACTCCATATCTAAAAAAAATAAAACAACTAATTAACTCTTGACAGATGATATTTTTTTCACAAATTACAATTTAATTAACTCTTGACAGATGATATTTTTTTCACAAATTACAATTCTGTTCTCAAATATCTTTATATGAATGGTTGAAAATTAATATGATACCCAACTAAAACGTAAATATTTTTCAGGAATATAAGTATTTTCTGTCAGAATTCTGTTTCCTTTATTTACTCAAATATCTTTATCTGAATGGTTGAAGATTAATATGATACTCAACTAGATCGTTAATATTTTTAAAAAATATAACCATTTTCTACCAGTTATAAATAACAAAAGATAGTATTTATTTTTCTGAAAAAAACTTTAAACTGTTATTGATATTATAAAGTGATTTACAAGTTTAAATTCATTAAGTAATTTTGTCTTACCTCGTGATTTGGAGAAGTCCTTTGAAAAATATCGTTAATTTCTTTACAGACTTGCGTCAATAATATCTATGTACTGTTCACTTTCCTCTTGCGTGTTGTTTTTTCCAATCTATACTTAGACAAAGTCACTGAACATGAACGTTGTGACCATAATATTTTATTGTTGTTAAAGTTATTTAAATCTTTTGAATTTAATAAAAATTGTCTATTAATCCACTCGTAGTTCGCTAACTGAAATGCTCCAACGTTTGTACACTCTAAACCCATAACAAAACTAAACATAGCATGTGTTTTGAATTATTATCGTAAACTCGGTTTAACCTTCACAAAGGCAAAAGTCATTTCAATAAGCAGCAAAGTGCATCTTTTTATCAATCACTCTCAACTATTTGTATTAATATAAATCGTTAAATTTCAAGAATTAACTCACTGCTAACGTCAATCAAATGATCCGTATATTTTTATCAAACATGCATTAATCACCCGTAATTTTTTCTTAACGAACCGTAACTATTTGCGACAGTATTAAACCTGAGGATAAATTCCTAAAAACTCAAAGTATCAATTCTTTTCTGTATGAAAACGTTAATATATTATTAAAGTCTTCAGTGTTCTAAGAGACGTTGTAAAGATTATGGCTGATAAGCGTCGTAGAGTTCATTTTCGAGACGATTTAAATACTGTTCATTACGTCAGTACTGATTCCGAATATAAGGAGGCGAGAAGCGGTATGTGTTGGTTAATATTAGCAGCGGATCGTGCAAGAGAAAAACGTTTATCTAGTGATTTTAGTAAGCAAGTAGAAATAAACAACAAAAAGGACGTTTTAACACTGCAAGCACCACCCCAAAAATAGATGGCGTGTTCTGGTAGAGATGTCACTGGCTGTTGGAGTGATACTGTTTCTAATTGTACAAAAAAGGATTTAGTAAAGTCTGATTTTTACCAAACAAAAAAATTTAAAAAAATTGTATGCTGTGGTTGCGCTTGAGAGTCTGGAACAACGAAATTAACAATTAAACACATCAATTTTCTGCATAAAATTTCAAACCCAAATTGTAAACAAAGCGAGAATATTTCTGGAAATTTAATCGAATATGGAGAGTGTAAAAAAATCGTTGTTGACATTGAAAATCTTATGAGAGAAACGTTTCTTTCTTGGCCTAAACAATATCCTAATATTGATGAAATGGTTAACGCCGGTTTTTATTATACTGGAGAAGGAGATGCTGCCAGATGTATTGAATGCGGAGTTACAGTTGATCGGTGGGAGGAAGATGATTCTCCAAAATGGGAGCACAGAAGATGGGCATCACATTGTAAGATAGTCGAAAATTATTAATGTAAAAATGAATGTAAAAACATTGTAAATCATATACATTATAATAATTTTTTTGTGAAAATAAAAATAACTTTCAAGACATACTGTATTTACTTACCAAAATATACCATTTTATACGTTAACGTTTAGTGTGTTAGAGAACTCTTTAGTTCAAGTTTAATCAAAATCGAATCAATTGTTATTGATATATTTTGCCTCTCCTTGGAAGAAATTTTGTGATCATAACACTTATCATTTGTGAATTTTAAAAACATATAAGTAATTATGAAACAGATACGTTAAGACACACTAGATTGCATTGCTATCGTTTTATGTTGAACGAGTTGTTTTGTATACATTATAACACTTTATATGAAAATGATTACATTTTTTAAACATACTGTGTCAATTTTAAATATTGTAGACACCACCATTACCATGTGTTTACGTTACTTAGAAGCACTAGATTGCGTTGCTATCGTTTTATATTGAACGAGAAACTTTTGAAACTTACTGTGTCAATTTTAAATATTAAAGACGTCTCCATTAACATGTGTTTACGTTACTTTTAGACACACTAGATTGCGTTGCTCTTGTTTTAAATTGAGCGAGTGGTTTTATATAAAAAATATACATTATAACACTTTTGTAAATGTAATTAAACTTTTGAATCATACTGTTTAAGACAATGTTAATATTATATCGTAGACACCGCCATTAGCATGTGTTTATGATAAGTTTAGACGCGCTAGATTGCGTTGCTCTCGTTTTATATTGAACGAGTTGTTTTATATAAAATTCATTTTATATTAAAATACATAATAACACTTTATATGAAAATGTAATTAACCTTTTGAAACATACTGTGTCAATTTTAAATATTTTTGACATCGTCAGTAACATGTGTTGACGTTACTAGATTGCGTTACTCTCGTTTTATATTGAACGAGTTGTTTTATATAAAATTAATTTTATATAAAAACATATACATTATAACCCTTTATATGAAAATGAATTAAACTTTTGAAACATACTGTATCAATTTCTTCTATTAACGCAATCAAATGATTCATACGTTTTTACTAATGGCATGTATATTTTTACCAACTATGTGTTAACATAAACCTTGGGTAAGCAACTAAGCGTTAATTTTTTTTTTAATCACCCGTAACATTTTCTTAACGAACCAGAACTATTGACATCAACATATACGATTCTTAGAAATCGATAAATTAAAAGAATCTGTTTGCTATTAACGTCAATCAAGTGATCCATAACTTTTTATTAAAGACCCGTTTATTTTCATCAGCCATGCGTATCTTTTTATCAATCACCCTTAACATATTCTTAACGAACCAGAACCATTTACGTCAACATATACGATTCTTAGAAATCATAAATTCCAAGAATCTGTTCGATACTAACGTCAACCAAGTGATCCATAACTTTTTATTAACGGCCCGTATATTTTCCTAACGATCCGTAACTATTTACGACGGTATAATCATAAACACAATGCGATCACGCGATCGACATGAGGTGATCACGTGTACATTATATTAGAACGTCATATAAAAAATATCCACACTTAATATATGAAAACATAATTAAACATTCGAAACAAACTCTACTTAACATTTTGAAATTTTGAACGCTGTCATTAACATCTGTTTACAATATACCGCTATTCTGTACTCTTACTTAACGCTGTCATTAACAGTACTAGGAAACTATTTAGTTCAAGTTCGATCAAAATCAACTGTTCTTGAGTTATCGATTTTTTTAAATATTTTGCTCCTTATATTTTTTCGGTTATGCAACCCATATAACA
>JAGFPH010023306.1:0-12020 GCA_018207615.1 Philaenus spumarius
TGCGACATTAGTTGCTTATGGAAATGCCACTGAGGAATAGACTACGTAAGGATGTTTTATGGGTGTAAAGTAAGCCGGTCCTACCAGTTAGTGAAGCAAAACTGAAAATCTTCTATCAGCTAATTTAGGTTTTTAAAGTGAAAAAATAAAATGTTTTTGAAAGTGTTTAGGCTAACATTATCTTTACAGTTCTCGAAGATGACGAAAATCCCTTTAGGTGAATGCTCAATTTTCACATTATTTGAAATTATATATGTTGACGCTTTGTTTTAATATACTCTAATTTTGAGTTATTAATAGTACATATTAGCAATTATATAGCGTACACTCCGTAATGCAAAAGTCTGGAATGCGTAGGACGCCACATACTTCAGATAGATTTTACCTGGACCAACTACTGAGCATATTATAGAAACTCAGACTCTAACATCAGAAGTCAATCAGTGTAAGTCAACAAGTGTAAATAAAGTTAAAAGAAATATTTAAAGTTTTATTTGAATTGTTGCATAATATTCAGAAACTAACTAAATCAAACAAAATTGATATCAATATTATGATAAAATGTTACATAAACTTATTTTTAATCTTACAAATAGAAAATTGAAACACAACATTTTTAAACTGATAAGAAAGTAAAAAACTGTTACTTTCTTGTTTTGCCCACTGAATTAAAAAAATACATATAAAGGGTGGAAACTTATTTTTAGTTTTACACATAGAACATTGAAACACAACATTTTTAAACCGATAAGAAATTAAAAAAAACTGTAACTTACTTGTTTTTATCACTGAATATATATATTTTTTTAATTTACAATAAAAAAGGGTAGTATGATGTTTTGAATGCAACCATGGTTGTGTTAAATATGCTTATTCTTTTCTCTATAATAATAGTTAAATTTAAAAAGTGGTATCCATTGTCGATAGTTTAGTTTCAAACATTTAACACGTACCCTCCCCTAAAATATTAAGCTAAGTATAACCATGCGATTGCTAAAAATTAAAAATTTATTATGAAACGTCAATTTTAATTATTCACAGGTTAGACTTACATCATCGATTTTCTGGGTTTTTTTAACTGAAAGCTTTTATAGATTCCCACTCAGTAGAAGCTTTCAACCTATTTTAACTGAGTACAACCCTTATTGAGCAACTGTTTGATAAATTTTAACATTTGAATCAGAATTTAGTATACTATAAATGTTTTAAAAATCTACCACAGCATAATTAAGTCAAAATCTGTTTGCTTCATCCTTCTATCTAAATTTTGTCGAACCAATATTCGAAAAATATATTTCAGACTTTTCCGCACTATATTTTTTGAACAATTAACACTTTAACTAGAAAAATCTATTGTTCGTATCCCAGGCAAAATTCAAAATCCCATATCAACGTTCTTCGTGGTTGTTCATTGACAAACAGAAATGAGGAAACATTGTTTTTCTGTTTGTTGACAAAGCGTCAACTGTTCCTTCAAAAAGGACAAAATTAATATTAACGAAGGCTTGTTTAGATTTCATACATTCTTAAAGTTTATTAACTTGTTATCATGTCGTAAAATCTGACTATATTAATCTAAACTTCAAATCTTTGATAGCTTCATTTAATTCCTGAAGTTTATATTACTGTTTTAAGTTTTCACGACCTATATTTGGTTCCATTTTCTTATTGAATATGTTGTATAAACCAGGAAGAAACTTTTATACTTAGAACTTTGAGCTATACACTCTCAAGGAAATGTCATAACTGTAAAAAAACAATAAAGAGCGTCGAATACATTATTCCAAACACAGCACGGAGTTTGGAAATATACATTTAACCTTATTGAAATTTTACACCTCAATAACTGTCTCCTATGTTTTTAACTTCTCTTTAAACATTTCAAATTGTCTCATATCTTTAGCAACTATACTATTTAATAATTTTTTAAATTGTCTCATATCATTTTTAACTACTCTTCAAGCTAATTAGATTAAAAGAGACTGTTTACAAAACGAATAAAGCATTCATAGATAAATCCGGATTATTACTTTCCGGATTTCCAACAAATTTCATAAACCGTTCAAAGAAAACATTTTTTAGGCTAATTTTATTTTAACCGAAAAATTTATTTTGGTTATTATTTTCTAGCTAAAAAATAAAAATTATTAACTATGAATAACATAAAACATATTTCAAACTACCCTTAAAGAGTTCAAACTGGAGCAAGATTCAAACTAAAAAAATAAAGACATAACAGTGACAAACCAAACGAAATATTTGAGGAACAAGTTTTAAAACCACAATGCAAAAATTTTAAGAAATTATTAACTAAAATAAGTTAAAAATGTGTACAAACCATCAAGTCTACATAAAAATATCAAACTAGCAAAACAGGAAATAAACTAAATACAAAAACAAGCAACTAACTATTTTTAAAGCTTTAATTAATTAATTTATAAATTGAAATGTGATAATAATCGTAATAAATTCTATGTAGGTCAGACAGGACGAACATTTTGTCAAAGGTTTAAAGAACCTTAAAAAGAACATTAATGTCATTATATCAAATTATAAACGCCACTTTGTTGACTAAGAATATTCGTACACAGATTTTGAGGTTAATTTGGAACCACTACATGACATATTTGCAGAAAATGAAAATATATAAATGCCATCGAAAATATGAAATATGAAATTTATAAAGCCTTTAAAGACAATAAGGATATTTTATTGAACGACCAATTGTGTTTTTCTTCGAATACAACATACGACATGGCTATCAAGACCCATGACACCGATCTTAAATAAACAATATAGGCCTACTGCAAAGCTGTAGACATCAGAAGTTAGTTGTCCGACGGCATTGAAACAGTTCCCACCGAGTGTGTCGTGTTTTTTATGTGTTTGTGTAATGTTTTGTGTGTGTCTGTGACTTTAAATTTTAATGTATTGACGAACTATGATTGAGGGTTATACTCTGAGGATGGAGCATAAGCTCTGAAACGCGTAAGTGAAAACGAAGAAAGAAGTCACTTGGCGGAGCCATCAAAGTAACTTATTGTTAATTAAACTACCGTGACTTGGTACATAACAAAATGAATCTTAAAAAAGTATTTTAAGTTAGCATTTATGATTGTACAGGTATTTTAATGTGGGTTGTAGCTTATGTGGAGTTAACATATTGGACTTCGATGATAAAGTTTCCTGAATAAAATACGGGATCAAGGATGTTTGTGAATTTAAAATAAAATACAAATAAAAAAATTAAATACATTAGTTAGACATTCCTATCATACAAAAATGTAATAAACGAACACACATGAAACTAAACATTTCAAATGGTCGGCAAGTTCTTGAGGAAAACAAACTCGAGTACAATAAAATAATCATGAAATGATCTCTTGACACACCCATAACCACAATGATGAACATTTCCATAAAAGTCATTTTTGAAATATTGTAATAATATTCAAAATAATAATATTATAATAAAAAATATAACATTTGTTTTGTATATAATTTTTCATTTATTTTTTTATACATTGTTATAGAAATAATGCAAGTTTTAAGAAAATGGGAGCTATATTTTACCATACACATGTGGATGGATCCAAAAGCTCTTTTGTTTTATATAAACAAAACTCTCTTTCTATATAAAATAGATATTTTTACATTACTATAATTTCTGCCAACATTGCTACTAAAATTTTGAACAAGTCATAAAGAACTATTAGTAACAAGTTATCTTTTCCAAAATACATTTGAAACTCTATTTGAACTTGTTCCAATTAAATTTTCATGAACTTGAAGATTTTGTAACTCTGGCTTATATTATTTATGATGGAGATTAAATTGATAAATCAAAAAAACTAAAATCCCGTATTTACTCACAAATAACAAGCTAGTAATTTTAAAATTTCTTTCACACATACCGACTACAGAATAAAACGAGAAGAATATAGTAATACAGTAATACAAAATGGCAATTAAATTTTCCTATATAAGTAATCATTTATGATTTTGTTATTATATTATCCTTTGTTAATATATAATATATATATTTGTTAATATATATATTATATATATTGATCCAAATTTGCGTTTTATTACAATATTCAAGAATAAATACTGGAATAACATGCCTAAATTTTAATCCCTTTTATTTAGTGTTTGCTCCAAAACATTTGGGAAAAAACAAACTATGCACAACTATTTACATAATATTTTCAAAGAATATTCTAAGTTTGTGTTTTAATATTTAACATAACGACAATATTTTCAACAATATTGTACTTAAAAACTTTTAAAAAAACGCATTTATAGTTAATGCTCTAGCCTTAAGTCTTTTTAAATACACAATCATTATTATAAAACATTAATTGCTAAAAATTATAAACAATTGAAATAAATGCTAAGTTTCTATGTAATGACGTGTCTTATTTGTATACGTCATGTTATTTCCTAAACACATGCACTGCATTTATTACCATATTAGCATATTAATCTTGTAACCATAGAAACGAAAAATTAAAAAGTGTTGAATTGTTTAACAATAAGAGTTTCTGCGATCACATTAAACCAATAAACTTTGCATTGGATAGGGTTATACACAACCTAATAGCAGGTGGTACATATTTTTACCAATGGCTTTCACAATTATATATTTTAGTTTTGAATTTTGTAACATAAATCTTTAAAATAATCCGTCAACAAGTAAACTAAACGAGCCCTCATTACTTATACTTACTAACTAACTGATTATAATAATTAACTATCTTACATTAATATTACAAATAGAGTCTAGATCAATATTTTATTTTTTACTTAAAGATAGTCATAGTTAATAATATGTGGGCGAAGCGTAACTAACTGAATATAATCGTCTACTGTGAATATTTGTATCAGAAGGTTGTTTTTCATACAATAAAGTAATACAAAATCTAGAATGTTTCTGCTAGCCATGAAACATGTGGGCGCTGTCTGATTGATATTTAGCTAATTGTGCATTGACAAGTCGCAACAATTTCCGTTTCATAGAGCTGGACACCGCCTCACCGCCAAGCAGGAGTCTAAACAACACGAGTAGACCACTCGTATGTTTACGTTTACATGAAATGGACGACTCAAACGATTTAAGTTATTTATTTATTTGATTGTTGTCCTTTTATTGCCGGATGTCTGTTTAGCACTATAATATTGTTTTAAACACTGCAATAAACAACTCGTTGGTCCATCCATGCCTTATAAAAATGCAAAGAATACATTAATCTAGAAAACTTCCAAAAATCTTTTTTGTTTTAACAAATAACTGATATGAGTTCAAACAATCAAAAATGTTTCTTTGTGTGTTGTAAATTATTCCACCTCATAATTAAGTTCAATAATTTGTAAAGCCTTAACTGTCTAAGAGCTGTCAATAGACTAACAGGCACGAGTAGACCACTTGTTTATTTAAATTATATCCTAAAGATGTTTGAGTTTATATAAAATTGGTAACTTAGAGACGACAAATTGTATAGGCTCATCTATCAGATTGAACATCCTTTTCATTTAGTAATTTAACTGTTGGTCTTCTTTCGTTGGCCCAAGACCGTTTCATCCCGTAAAACCGTTCGAGTAATACTCAAAACTTTCGACTTTTAGTCTTAACCTTTTATAGTTTAGTTTAACTATTCTAGACAAAAAATGTATTCATTGAACACTCAACCTAAAATATTAAATGTTTCTTTATTTAAGTAAAACTTAATAATTGTCATCTCAGCAAAGTATATATAGTTAATTAACTAAAGTTTTACTTCATGGTAAGGACATTGAATTCAGTTGTACCTTTTGTTTATATGTAATTATTAACAGATAGTGTTACAATGAAAGGTATTTGTTTTAAGTTTCCAAACATTTTTGTTTATCTAATGATTTCAGTCAGCTGAACACTTGTACATATAGCTGCCATAGCAACTAAAATTTAATAAATGTGTTTAGAACCTCAGGTATATTTAAAAGATTTGTTTGAAAAACTACACTCCCTTGAAATTGTTGAATTATGTTTAGTATTTTTTGAGATTACTCCGAGCTTGCCCACATCTTCAAACCTTTTCTCTTTATAGTAATAACAGAATTGATAATATACTTAAATAATAATTTATCAAATTAAAATTAAAACACAAAGTTAACATTAAAATTAAATATTTAATCATAATCGCTATTCTTTGAACTCACCTGACTCCTTATAGCACATCAAGGGCAACGGAGTTATTAGAGTTAGATGAAACATTAAATACAAGTTTATTTGTTGGTCTCCAACCATACGGAATAGGTTTGAAAATATTCATATGATGGCGTATGTAAAAATATATTCCATATAGATTATGTAGCTTTAAAGGTATAACTGTGTTTAATGTTTCACAAACAACATCAAACGATGTTGAATTGCATTAATACTGGGCGTCTGTTTTAGACATAGTTTTTATAAACTGCCAATGAAATTATAATATACATCGTGGAAGAATATTGTTTCACCGCAACTGATCTAACGTTAATTATTGTTATTTATTTAAATTCATGTATTATTTCAGGAAATGAATCACTACAAGTATTTACAGTATTAGGCTAATCAGTGCAAATGAGTTGGACAAATTATTTATAAACGAAATATATTTGGTAACAATTATTAGAGGTAATGTTGAATTGTATTGATTTAGCTTATCATTTAATGCTATTGATCATTAAATCGTGTGACCACTTAAAAAATAAAATAAAATACGTTTTCAACATTTTACCTAATTGATTAAATGTTTTATTAATTTAATAATATCTTCATTTATGTATTTTTTAAATTATTAACGTTTATTTTTAAATGTGTTTGTACCCTTTTATTATTAAAATTTTTAATTTTGGGTATATATATATATTTCTATTTTTTGGGGGGTTTTATTTTTTTAAGTTGGGTATTTTTAACGAAATAATTACTACATTAAAAAGGAAAAAATACATTCTCGGCTATTTATAAATATTAAACTTAAACATTACTAATGTAATGTATTAATCATTGCCGGTTGAACGATTAGTGATCATCTTTTATTGGATATATTTTATGGACTAAGGTAAATTTAGAACTAGATTTTCGTTATTTTTGAGTTTTATGCAAATATTATTTATAATGTCAGGTTACAAATGTAATGATAAAAAAAAGGTATATTCAATAATTGACTATTAAATACAAAAGTTAAAGTTTGTCTTAAACATTTAAATATAATTTCATGTAGTGCACTGAAGTAACAATAACTGATTAAAAGCAGATCACATTGTTAACTCTGGCTTCTGTTTTACATTGCAGTTTAAATAAATTTCCGTTAACCTTGAATTTAGTTAGTTAAAACTTAACAACTTCATGGCTAAATCTCACGGGTTTATCCCAGATTTCATTGCTCTTAACCTATTTGACAGAGTTCCATGTTTAAATCTACATAACCGAATTGCTCTTAATCTACGTTTAATTATAAGCTGAACATACATCTGTATGGTATGGAAATTCACATGAAATATGTGTACTGGTAAGTAAAAATATGTGAAAACTGTGCATTTATTGTTTATGTGGTATGGATTAGTACAGCAGATTGTACGACCTTAATGTGATAGCATTTAGTAACTAATAATAATACCAAAACTAATTTAGGCCAATAAATACAAATTGTATCTGTCAAGTTAAATGTCATAGCATTGTTGATAAAAGGTTTCTGTGTTTTTACACTTTTGAAACTGTTTAGTGGCTTGTAGGTTATTTATCAGAGAATAAATAAACAGAAGATTTCATACTTCGAAATATTTCCCATTAAGTTAAAATGTTTAACTTGTTTTAACTCCTGTTATAAGGCCTACTTGATCATTTAGTTTAGACATTTAATATCATTTACTATATTAGCTTTAACTTTCAGGTTATGTTTATTCCTACGATTTTATTCAAAATAAATTATAAAATATGTGGGGGGGGACACGTAAATTTCTCCTAAGTCAGATATTTAAATGTGTAATATATAAATTTGCAATGCTCACTTGTTATCAGCATTTTTTTAATTTTTTCATCTACTACTTCGTTTTATAAGAATGAATAACATATTAGTAACTCTGAAGTAATATGAAAATATTTTTATTTTAAAATTAATAAAATATAATTATGTAGACCTATCACAGATTTTCTAAATAATTTCAGATACGGATCAAGATACGGTTTCCGTTCCGATTTGGAGTGTACTAAATAAGTGAAATGATTTAGAAAGATGATATATTGATTTTGAAAATACTGATCCAGTAGTTGAAAAGTAGAATGTAAACTAAAATTGGGTGGAGGTAATTATAATGGCTTTTTATCTGTCTTTCTTTTGTGTGCCTTGCTTATATTTCTACAGTAATTTAATTTAACCTGTACTGATGGTATTATTAAAATTGAATGTAAAACGAAACCATTTCTAATATTGAATTAGGTTATTTGAAATCTTAATATAAAAGTGTTTTCTCAGAAACCCAGATAATTTACCAATTTCATTCGTATGGCATTATTTTATAAAGGTTTTACAATATCAAATAGAACGAATTGTCACGTCAGAGGGTGAGTTCCCGAAAGGAAGATGGTGTGGGGTTTGGTAAAAATGAAACAGGAAACCCTATACATTTTTAGTACGATTTAGTTCCCCAGGCATGCATTTCCACTTCAAACCGGGAGATAGAAAGCATAATAATTGTGTGGAAGAATGAGGGGTTACCCGGTTAAAACATAAAATAAAAACGATCAATACTGAGAATAAAAAATGTATTTGTATATTTATACTTTTATTGAAATTATAAAAGTATTACTGTAAACCAATTTCGAACACTATTTTACTCGTTTTAATACTTTATATAGTAGGAGCTGAAAATAGTGTACGTTCTGTAGAGAATAATTTATTATTTTTAAATATTTCACACTATAAAAACTGAATGAGGCTTACCGAATTCTTCTTTACGGAAATTCATTTCTTCAAAATAACTAGCAATGTGAAACGCTTGTTATAATATGTATCATTATGTTAAAACGTTAATTCTTCTTAAATGTAATTTTAGGTTCTAAGAGCATTGGCTGAGAGGCTAAAGGCGTCGTTTAGTCTTCTAGTTTCATCATATAAGGGATCCGTTTTTCAAGTAAGTTTTGAACTTTAGAACTAAAAGAACGCCTTTTCTTAATTACCAATCATTCCTTGTCTAATCATCATCAGTTCATCACTAATCATTTCAGTTTTCTTATTTGTCTAATATTGGAGTGGGATTCACAGTTTACTTACTAATGAACAAAAACTGACTAAAAATCTGTTATTTTCACATTTTTTTAGAAAAACTTTCAAACTTCAATGAGCTCTATCTTGAGAAGTATTACGATAATAAATTTCATATTGGTATCAAATTTAAGATAATTTCATCTAGTTTAATAAAGCTATTTACATTATTTTTCAGGCAAATACTTTTAAAATTTGAAAACTGGGACAGGTTCAAAAATGATATGTTTTTTCAAGTTGGCCACTGCCGCGGTGGTGAGGGGAAATAGAAAACTTGGATTTTTCATCATTGTACCAACCCATACAACGTAATATACAAAAATCGGAACTACCCTAATTAATGTAACCATTTATGACAATTTTACTGGGCTAAATACGACATAATATGTAAAGAAATAAAAAATAAAAAATGCATTCTGGATTATAATACAGTACTATATAAGGTAAATATATACATACGTAAACATTATATTTGGTTACTCATAACTTGATTCGTTTCATATAAAATAAGCACATCCTTTGTCCATTCGATAATAAATGTGGTCTACCTGTCAAACAGTTATTTATGGAAATACAATAGCAGAGTTTATCTTTGAAAGCCCATTTCATACAAAAGCAACCATAAATATTTCTCATACAGTAAATGACATCTTGATAGTCCAACCCAGCTTGAATGAAGAAACTGAACAAAACTTCTATTTAACAGTTCCTAAGTATGTAGTCTCGTATTTCCAGTCTGAGGTCAACCATGAATGGAAACCATTAAGTTTTATAAACACTCGAGTTGGGTGGCCGATTCTGAAAGGTGAAAGTGACTGCTAAACTACACTTGGAGTTGTGAATCAAATTTGATGAATCCATCGTTATAGCGATGGCGATATGGCAATTTTTGTCTTATTGCGAAATATTAACGTAAATTATAAAATGTACGACTTTTCATAATTCATTAATGTTATGTATTATTTTTATGCTAGTAAGTTTTTGTTAAATTGTTACGTAATTTAGTTATAGTATAAAAAACAAAACACATACAATTTTGTGTAAAAATGTAGTACTATTAAAAATAAAACCGTACCCTATATAAGAAAATATAAAACGACTTATGCTGTTAAAGATTAATAATACTATCATTTTATAAGCCATGGATACCACAGTATCGTAAGTTTAATTTAAAATTATAAATGACGGCGTTTTAAAATTAATAATTAAAGACGTTTTACATAAAATTTTATAGAAATTATCAATTTAAGCTAAATGTGCAGAGGAAATCTTAGTGTTTCTCTTTTGATACTGATTAAGAAGTATTTTATATATTTATTTACTACAATTAACTACAATCTTATCTAGTAGCTTATTTTGCATACATAGCTCTTATTAAATATTTAAAGTCACTCCAATGAATGGCTTACACACAATACCACGCACACTTCACTCGGCTACACTACACTAGGTCCAGCGGTTTTATCCTTTTGAATCTCTGCACCATGTCTCGGCTCTGAAGCATCTCGAGGACACCTATTTTGAAGCCTTTGCTCATGCTTCCATGATGCAGATCTTATGACTTAGGTAACCATATACGTCTTAAGGTACATCTTAAGTCATCTTTATGCACTTTCCATGGCGCACCAACGTTGCTCTTGAGGACCATTTTCTGAAATGTCTGAATCACTTTACCATTGGTTTTCTTGGTGCATCCCCAAAGCTGCAGTACATAGCTTAAAACTGGTTTTAGTACAGCCTGACCTTGAATAATCCAATAGGGATCATGAGGGTTTTTAATTTAAAAACATATAATATAATGTAACTCATACAACATACATATAATAACACTATTATTTAAGGCGTACGCATAAACAAATAGTACTTCTTACCTTTATTACTGCGTATTTCCGTATTGTTTGATTATTGCGTATGCCTATTATACTAGAGAATGTCTAGCACGAACCTTAGGCTTGAGATGCGCAGTAGACTCGGAGTTAATTCGAGTGGGGGGGGGGTCACAGAGGCTCAGTCTGTTGCCGCGCTCTGAACATAATACTTCAGTCTAGAAGCCTTTGTAGGGGTTTCTAATAAATATATTGTCTGTGCGTGGTGTCCCAACCGTTGGCGTCCCCACTTGCCTAAATTCTTCCCTCCCGCCAGCGCATCTGAGAAGTCATGCTATATCTGACGAATTATACATTATTTGAAATTTTAAAATATTGTATGAAAACCCACACGTACTTCAAACATGTATAAGTTTGTATTCTGCGAACAATCAGATGTTATACCTTCCGAATTTAAAACTAACAATTAATTAACAATGTAAATATAATTTGGGTTTTACCTACATTATAACAAATTTATTAATTTGAAATTAATGTGTGTTTGGACGAATAACGTTGTGTCTAATAAGTCTTTACTCGGGCACACGAATTCAATGTACGTTCTATTATAAACATCACGTTTATATTCTGAAATTGCTTTACATTATTGTTGCTGGTAAACCTAATCAGCTGTTATAACTGTTATTGTATACATCTGGATTCACATAAAATTTGTCTAAAATTAAATGTTTTACGTTGTACATTAAAGACCAGAATCTGTAACTTGCATTTTTTGTAAAATTTCGACGTTGTGCAGAGTTTGTATAACTATTGCTTTAAACCGTTTAAACACTCAGATGGGGAGAGGTTTGTCGTCCCTCGCAGGTTCGATTGAACATAATGTTCCACTTATATTAATATTACTACTTTA
>JAGFPH010023307.1:0-12020 GCA_018207615.1 Philaenus spumarius
GATTATAACAACTGTTTAACTAACATAACAGCTGTTAGTTAGATTGTTTACATTCTATATGCAAGTGTAATATATCACACAAATCTTATCACAAATCACACAAATATTCACATGTGTCAGCTAGTATAATAATTATATTATATTATACTACCTTAAATACCAGAGGTACCAATGAGGTACCTAGTAAAGAAAGAAAATTAATTTTAAATCACATCTCAAAAAAATGAATTATAACTTGAATTTAGTTTAAATTTTGATACATAATTTTGATTTTAAAACTTATTTCAAATTTATTCATCCTATAGGTATTATTATAAAAATGTGTAAAAAAAGAATTTACAAAATAAAATAAAATAAATAATTAGTTTAAGTAAATTATATTTGATTATTAAAAGTAATAAATACATTTTATATATAATTTTTAAGTTTTTAATCTCTGGGAGATTTTAATCCGGAAATCAGCTGCTACGCCGCCACCCAATTGTATATACAAAATTGATTCCTTTGGAAATGGGTTAACTCTTTTTGTTACACATATTAATAAAATTTAGAGCCATGGCTTATATTACATAATATTTAAAATTACAGAATATAATACAATATAAATTCTGTTCAGTTATAGTATTTCAACACATCCGTCTTATAAGTTAATCTGTTATTATCCTTTTTTATGTTTTTAATGAGACATCTTTAAAAAAGTAACAAAGATTTTGTTCACCGAGTAATAATCGCTCTGCGACTGCGATTATATCTGCTCCAAGACTAGTCGATCGCTATAGACGCTAACAACTCTAGCGATAATCGCTTCAACAACAACAGGACCTTTTGAACAATGCAAAGCAGGCGCCTGCGATTATCGCAGACCGATGATCGCACCAGTCGCTTCAATCACAACGTACCTTGAACATGAATTGTTAGTGTCTGTGAACAGTTAGTTGCCATCAGTACAAGCCAGCACTCGGCACTCGGGCGATTAAAATGTTTATACAATCGTGTACTCGGTTTTAGTACGCTTTAGCTGTTTCAACACTAAGTCTTCCAATACTACCAATGCTACCGCAATACCTTACTACTCTATTATATTGAAGGTCATTTTGTTAACGTTCGATTAACATTCGACACAGAAATAAATGGCCCACTAACATCTGCTTAGAAGGTGAACGATTGCAATGCTGCTTTCGTCGGTTAATAGTTACCGAAGTGAGTCACATGACCGAAGAAGTATTCAAATAACCGGCAAATTGTATCGCGTAAAAGTGTTGTTCTGTGCAGTTTTGATACAACAAAAACGTTATAACTCTACGTCGTTTTATACGAAGTAGTCAGTCTGATAGGTATTCTATTTTAAAAACGGGCAAATTGGGCGTATGTCCAGGGGCGCATGAGGATTTAGACGCTGGGTCTGATTAACCCAGCGTCTAAAATCCTCATGCGCCACTGATTTATGCGCCCCTTTATAGGTTACTGGATAGTTAACTGACCAACATGTTTTTTTCCTGGATGGGCAAGAAATTTTTTTCTAATTTCAAATTTTCATTATATTAGTTGAACTAGCTGGCCCGATCCGGCTTTGCACGGATAGACAAGTCAAAGTTAAATGTATATTAAAAAAAAAAATATATATATATATATCAATATAAAATATATAAATATATTACACTATGTATTTTTTATGGGGATTTTTAGTAATTTTGACCCCCCCCCCCAAACCCCTCTAAAATTTCGAATTTTTTGAAAACCTTTCTTAGTGAGCACCTATGGCCCTAGAGGAAGCTATATACATACCAAATTTCGTTCCAATCCGTTCAGTAGTTTTTGAGAAATCGTGATCAGTGAGTCAGTGGATTTTGGCTTTTGTATATATAGATTAACTATAACAATTTAACATAAATAGCTTTTTAAATATTTTTTATCGCTACCCGTTTTTGTGATAAGCGGTGGTCAATAAACTAATCAGAGTGCTTAAACGCCATATGTAAGGGGCGGTTAGTTTATTAACCACTTTATGATATGTAAACAATACACTTTAAAATTAATTTATATTTAATTTATTTTTACTATTAGTGAACTACAGTAAAAAAACAAAAGGAACAACATCGGTAAACACAATGTGGAAAAATAAATCACAATTAAATCTTGTACCTTTAGAAAGGTTATTGTATACATACAACTACGAGTTACAAAATAAACAGTTGTATTGGAAAAGACTAACTGAAATTACATCTTGTAGTCATAAAATACTTATTTTTAATATTAGTGAACATACTAAAATAAAAGGAACAACTTTGATAAACACAATGAAAAAAATAAATCACATTTAAATCTTGTACGTTTAGAATGATTATTGTATAGTTAAAACTAAGAGTTACAAAAAAAATTTGGGTCTGCGTCGGACCAGACGGTGGAAGTTATACTTCTTTGGCCATCCAATGGTATAGACAGGTAGACCTACTATTGATTTAATATATTTTGGGGGAAACTAGTCGTAACTTAGAGTAGCCCTACTATTTTGTAGATGATAGCATATTCTTTTATAAAAACACTAACCAACACTGAAGGCATATTTTAAAATTAATATCCCATTTTTCCTTCTTTGTTACATACGCTTATGAATACTATTGTTGCATCTGTTTTTTGGTCACTGTTAGTCTGGGGACCATGATCAGTGCTCACTTACTACACACAACAAAATGAATGAGCTCCCGAAGTTTCTGCATATCGTCGTGAATCACCCTACATATAAAATTTTTAATGACTGCCGAAAACGTGTTCAGGGGACCAGGATCAGTGCTCACTTACTACACCCAACAAAATTAATATTGCATTGTCATCGGTCCTTGATAAGTGTGCAAAGTTTCGAATCAATCCGACTTTTTGAAGGGGGTAAAAATCACGTCGTGTTCTGGGGACCATGACCAGTGCTCACTTACTACACCCAACACAATTAATATTGCATTGTCATCGGTCCTTGATAAGTGTGCAAAGTTTCAAATCAATCCGACGTTTTGAAGTATAGGAAAGTATACGAATATACGAAGAAAGGTATAAAAAGGAACTTTCCAGATTTTACTCCTAACGCGTGACGCGGTTTCTCGACCGACACCTCATCCCAATTATAACGGGCACAAAGAAGTATAACTTCAAAAAAGTTATTATACCCATATACTGATAAAACTTAAATTAATCAAATACACTAGACTTTTCTAAGTTATCACTAAATGTAAATGGATTAGACCGTTTAACTCCCTTCTCTTTCCGTATGTGAACATTCTTCTTCAGCGTGTGTTGTAGATTCCTAGGAAGAGCTGATATATTCAAAAATATCTCTAACGTGATCAGGTATATCTTATTGTGATGGATAGTTAGGACCTAATAAGCTATCATCACTATTTAACATTTTTTTTATCAATGACTCAGGCCATTTGCCCAGAAGACGTTGCAATACTTGTGTAGTCAAATGTAGATGGAAGGTGTTGAAATCCAGATTCTTCAGAATGGATCAGAGTACTCACCAATATAGAAGACATAGTTGAAAGAATAGGCCTACCCGAATCTAAAGAAATATTTAAAGTATAGTCAGCATCACTGTCACCTCTATCTTCCGAATATTCCGCCATACTGTCGGTAACTGTCATCAGGTATCTATCATCGATCTCGCGGACTGGGAGGCGACCTTTCACTATTGTTCTCCATACTGAAAAAAAACAAAAATCACTTATTTTCCAATATTGCAGTTTCGTTGTACAAATTACTACTAAAAGTAGTAAAACAAATAACTTCTAGATTGGAGATCGCCATATTCACTGATTCAATATAAGTGGAACCATATTTTGTCAATGACTGATATGAATAGTGACTTCTTTTAGTAAACTCGAAATATTTTGTTTGCCAAAAGTTTACTGACAAATAAACTTACTTTTGTAATAACTACACACATGCTAGCACCAGATAGAAAAGTTTTTATGCCTCAACAAATTTCTATTTGTTTATTACAGGCTATCAAAACTTGTAAAATGTTTGTGTTAGAAACATAAAGTTACGTTTACTAAAATAAAAATAGATATTGGCATTTGAAAAGTAAAGAAAACTATACATTAAAGTATTCACTGAAGTGTATATAATAAAGTGGCAATAAGTAATAAATCATAAACTTACCTAAATTGATATAAAACACTCTTCAGGTGAGGACTGACATACAAAATGGTGAAATCAGTGTGACTAGACGGGCAGTGGTCACTTATCTGACCACTTTTTTGTTTGTTTACTCACTGCTGTTAACTAGTGGAATAGATAAGCCTCCAAAAAAATACGGATTGCTATTGGCAGAAGCTATCAGCCCACGACTATAGAGTCGGTTTTTGTCTAAACAACCAAGCGATTTAATACCTTATGTTAAGTGATCACTTTATTAACCACAGATCGTTACAAGGAGAAAAATATATAAACTCTGGACTATAAAGGGTTAAGTAACGACGATTTTATAATAGAAACCTTTTTTTTGTAATTATGTAGGCGGTCAACCTGTAGACATTAAACTGAGACTAAAAACACAAAGCACTTGCGGGGCAGACAAATATTATAGAAATTACGAGGGAAAGGAAACACCTAATATGCACCCCAATAAAGTTCAGCCATTTTCGGAATGTTTACAATAAAAAAAGCAGCCAAACACTTTGCTGACACCAAAAGAATAACAATCGTAAAAATTAAATTACAAGTGAAAAAACATAGACCAAGACCAGAAGTTGAACCCGGGACCTTCACGTTTCCGTCGTGATGCTCTGCAAACTGAGCTACCCTGATATCTCCCGATATTGGTCGATCTTATCTCACTTGTACGGTTTTATTGCAATTATTGAATTAACAGATTGAATACCTCGTGTATACGACATTGAAAACAATATCAATTCTTATTTTGCAGCTTACTCAGGTGTTATTATTTTTTTCCCGCTTACACACTTCCTCAGCAAGGGATATTTAATTAAATTACAAGTGAAAAAACATAGATCAAGACCGGGAGTTGAACCCGGGACCTTCACGTTTTCACGTACAATTCAAGCCACTACACTGCGTTAGTTTGGCAACTACCATCAATAAAGTGCAAAGCCAGTCTCTATAAATGGTGTGAGCTCTCGCGAAGGGAGAACCATCAATGTTTGAGTATACAGTAGTGATTACGTTATTGCGTAGTCAATCGACATTCTATTCGGTTTGCACAACATATTTAGCTTCAAAGAAATTTTAATAATTCCATTTAAGCATAGAAATAAATTTACGTTTTTCATATAAATATCTTCTTTAGTATTAATACATGTAAATTCGGAGCCTTTTCGCAACATAATATACTGCAAATAAATTAATATTTATCATGTTCAAGCACGAGTAGTACGTTATAAACGGGGGATTCCTTTATAATTAGAAACATTAAAATTATTGATGAAATCAGTCAACCTTGCCCATATAAACCTCTTCGAAATACGAACCGCCCAAGAAGAAATCGTCCATAAATCCTGAGGATCTTCGCCGATAGCCTTGACATTCAGTCTGTCACGACCGTTAGGATTTCGACTATGTAACAAACATGTAAAAGATTACAAATCGCCTATTTGTCCAAGGTTACCTAATTTATAGACTTTAATGGCAGTCCGAACTATTCACCTGCCGATTCGTTCCAGCCTCCTAGGCACTCGGTTACGTAATACGCTAAGGAACCGTGTGATCGATGAGTCTTGTCAAGTTGCAATGGAATTTCAATTACCGATATTTGGATCCCAAAAATTAAGTGTGCGCAATACCAGGACGAAACGGTCGCACGCAGTCCTCTTCAATTAACTTATCTTTCATCGAATTTTGAAGATAAGCTTTTATAATTTGCAGGAAATCGTTCATGAACGTCTAAATTATAATTCGTAGGTACACAAGTTGTAAATTATATATTTTATGAAAGGCATTTGCTTATAAGCAAGACAAAAAACATTATTTTTTTTGTTAATGGTAAAACATCGGGGCGAATTTTGTTATCTACATAATATACATTGTTAATATACATTGAATCTTTCTGCAAATTTAAATGTGTTACGCACATGGCGAAAACTAAAAATAAGATCGGCATTAGTTAAAATGAAAGAGTGTAGATATAATTCCAGTCATATAGTACATTAAAATCACAAACTAACGGCTAGTTCTGATTTTTTAATATGTTGTTAGAACCACTTCCAGTAGTGTATATCCAAGTTTACAGCTTCGAAAGACCTGTGCTAACTTCGTAGCACGCGAAAAAACGCGAAATTTTCGCACTTTTTTCAGTTTTGTCACTATCTCCTAAACTATGCTTTTTTTCATAAAACATGTAGTTTACATTTTTAAAGTAGATTAAATTTGCTACAATTTGAAAACAGAACCAGCTCTGTAGCGCAGAGATAAGAACCAATACAAACCTCCAAAATTGGTAATATTTTTGCAAAAAATTGAATTTTAAAATTTGGTCAACTTTCGACTCCGAAATCGGGGGAAATACTCATTTTATTAGGTAAACCATAAGACAAGATGTTATAGCGAATGTTATTAGCTTTAATTTAAGCACAACACGATGTCTGTAGGTCTAACAGTTTCCTCACAATGATTAAAAATCCCCAAAATGGGAAAACTGCATTTTTCGCAAATTGGCTCTATTGAGTTCTCACGATGTATTTTGAAAGGAAAACCATGTACATCAGCAAGAAATATATATTTAGTCTGTCAATAATGTATTTACAATGTAATTAATTCAAAAGTTTTTTATATATCTATATGTATATTTACAAGAGATATTGTTATGTTGGAGTAGTTCATTTTGCCCGCCTTCGTGGGTGATCCGAAATCTTCAGATTCATCACAAAACGACGTCTGTATAGGTCTAACAGTTTCCTCACAATGCTGAAAAATCTAAAAAAACATTTCGCAAATTGGTTCTGTTGAGTTCTTATTATGGTTTGAGGGTTATTTGACTAAAGCACACGTGCAATTCTTCAAATGTGTCTTTCGTTAGTTGAATGTGATTAAAAAAGAATACTGCTGATCTACTTTAAAAACGAAAATAACATGTTTTATGAAAAAAAGCATAGTTTAGGAGATATAGTGAAAAAACTGAAAAAAGTGCAAAAATTTCGCGGTTTTTCGCGTCTACGAAGTTAGCACAGGTCTTTCGAAGCTGCAATCTTGGATATACACTACTGGTAGTGGTCCTAACAACATATTAAAAAATCAGAACTAGCCGTTAGTTTGCGATTTCTAGTGTACTATTTGACTGGAATAATAGGCCTACAAGCTATATTCTAGTCGCAATATCATTGGCCAGCCTTCTCAGTTTTCTCCGTTCACTGGATTCGATGCTTTTACATGAGGGGTATTGCACACTATTAAACCGCGCGACTGTTTTAATGGAACCTAGACATTATTTTTCATTGATGGACTTATCTTATTATACAAAGCTGCGAGTAACCGACGAAGTTTGCGAGCCATGCGAACAGATGGCAGTGCCTCCTAGTGTTTTTATAAATATGATATTCACTTTTAAATCTTACGTAAAAGTAAAATTTGATTGGATATCTTTAAAAATGGCCCATATAATTGACAGTTACACACAGATTGACGGACAGGGTTTGTTTGTATACAATGACGGAAATATTTTGAAAGAGCGAAATGAACCGTATTCCACTCGAATATATAAGGTATTTTTCAATTGCCCCTCCCCCCAACGAATATATTTGTTTTTTTTTTTTATTCTGGGACTAGGTATTGGCAGGCAAGTTCTATGTTTATGTCAAATTTTTCGGTTAATAGTTTTTAAAACGACCAAGACAATATTCAGCAAATGCATTGTTTTTTGTAACTTTTAGTTTGAAGAGCTAATAAATACTTCGTGTGTTTTATATTTACATTATCCTATAGTTTGTCCGAGTGACTTAGGTTTACATAGTTAACATATTCAACAAGGAATCAAATAGCTGGCACAAGGTTAAAAACCTGTTTCGAGCTAACCTACATTTGATAATACACAACAAAATTACTTTAAAAATAGTAGAGAGAAATTTGCCACCGCAGTCAACTATACTGATAACAATACTGTTATAGGTTAAAAAATACTTTTTAATTTGTCCGTGTCAAGTGCTCCACTTATTGGAAATTTAAAAAACACTGTTTGGTATAGCGGACGCAGCAATATTCTGTGAAGAGGTCGTCAACACAAAACTTAACACTAACACTTTTACACATTTGATGGATGGTACTAGGGTGTGGTGCCTGTACGGAGGTTAGAAAACTAAGGGAAAATGAAACACAATTCGTCAAGAAAAAATAGGACATTTACATTTACAGGGCTATAGCATCACAGATAAATTGTTTGCTACAACATTTAGGAGCTTACTTTATTTACATGTACAAATAAAGGACAAAATCATACAAACATATACATGAAAACGCTTAGATCCTGTACTGTATGAGCAATTTCGTTTAAGAAAACAAATATAACTCTGGAATAGATAAGATATGAGTTTTGTTGTTAGGGGTTTCTGTATACCTTTTGAATTAACAATTTGTAAATCTACATGCATGTTTTCAGATTGTTATTAGGTGTTTCTGTATACATTTTTAATTAAAACAAGGTAAATCTACAAATTTTCAGATTGTTGTTAGGTATTTCTGTATACGTTTTAAATTAAAACAAATTAAATCTACAAGTTTTCAGATTGCTATTAGGGGTTTCTGTATACCTTTTGAATTAACAGTTGGTAAATATACATGCTACTTTTCAGATTGTTGTTAGGTGTTTCTGTATACCTTTTTTAAAATTAAAACAAATTAAATCTACAAGTTTTCAGACTGTTATTAGGGGTTTCTAAATACCTTTTGATTTAACAGTTCGTAAATCTACAAGTTTTCAGATTGTTGTTATGGGTTTCTGTATAATTTTTGAATTAACAGTTGGTAAATCTACATGCATGTTTTCAGATTGTTGTTAGGTGTTTCTGTATACATTTCAAATTAAAACAAGGTGAATCTACAAGTTTTCAGATTGTTATTAGTGGTTTCTCTATACCTTTTGAATTAACAGTTGGTAAACCTACATGCTAGTTTTCTGATTGTTATTATGTGTTTCTGTATACCTTTTAAATTAAAACAATTTAAATCTACAAGTTTTCAGATTGTTGTTAGGGGTTTCTGTATAACTTTTAAATTAAGAGTTGGTAAATCTACATGCTAGTTTTCAGATTGTTATTATGTGTTTCTGTATACCTTTTAAATTAAAACAAGGTAAATCTACAAGTTTTCAGATTGTTGTTAGAGGTTTCTGTATAACTTTTTAATTAACAGTTGGTAAATCTTCATGCTATTTTTCAGATTGCTATTATGTGTTTCTGTATACATTTTAAATCAAAACAAGGTAAATCTACAAGCATGTTTTCAGATTGTTATTATGTGTTTCTGTATACATTTTAAATTAAAACAAGGTAAATCTACATGCATGTTTTCAGATAGTTATTAAGATTCTGTGTATACTTTTTTTTATAAATCAGTTGTATTTTCAAATAATAAAGAACTATAATAACGACCTTTTTAAAGTAATAATTAAAAATGATTTTGTTAATTGTTAGTTAAATAAGTTTTTTCTAAATATTTTTGGAATTAATAAAGTCGTTAAATCTACAAGTTTTTAGATTGTTATTAGATTTTGCTGAACACTTTTTTTAAATAAAACATTTGTATTTTCAAATTAATAATAATGATAATAACGATTTTTTAAAGTAATAAATCAAAGTGATTTGGGTTTTCTATTAATTATATAAGTTTTTTCTGTCCTATATGTTTTTAAATAAAAATTTTTATAAATCTACAAATTTTTAGATTGTTAATATTTTATTTTTCTGTATACTTTAAAGAATCACAGGCAAATTAATTAGATACACATCAGAAAATACACAATTTATAAAAATACTATTTAAAAACAACAAACTTTATCTAGGCATACCCAACTAGGGAAGTTTTAAATGGTAAATGTGTACAATTATAAGAATTTATAAAACTGTAGGCCTATTTGTAAATTTTTTTAAATTTATATACATTATTATATTTCGAAATATATTATCTTTTAATTGTTTTTTATTTTATAATGATATCTCAAATGATTTAGAAGTAATTAATATTAAAGCGAACAAATTAATAATCGAATATGTTTATAATATGTTGTAAGAATATGTACGAAAGTTTCCAAATTTAAGCGAATAGGTACCTCTTCTTTAAATTTGTATAGGCCTAAATGAATATATTGATGATAAAAAGGTTGTATTTATTTCCATTTTATAACCTCAAAGCAAATCTTACGAAGTATTATAGCCTACATTAGTTCTATAACTCATATTAAAAAAAAAAATCATCTTCACAAGACATTGGATTATTGACTGAAGTTGTAAACATAGCCACAAAGTATAATCTACTCCAGGTTTTGTTTAAGTATTACAGATGATGGGGAAAATCAGCTGTTATATTATATTACTACTCACGGACGTAAGGACGAATGATTAAGTTCTTTAATTGTTTTGTTGCCAAAAGAGTAAATGTAGGCCAAATAAGGCAAATTCTTAAGTACAATAATGTAAAAAAGGCGAAAAGGCAAAAAAATTCTTAAATTTAAAAAATGGATGTAATTAGAATTTTACAAAAGGGTAGTTAAAATTAAAGAAAAAATTACAGAATTGTTCAACATAAGCAACTTGTATATAAGTATTCAAATAGTGAAGTAATATCGTTTTTTGTTTGCACTGAAAAACGTCCTATCGATCCGTTTGGCAAATACAGTCGATATATAATATATCGTATATTTATAAAAGGGTGCTCGACATTCATATCGCATAGGGATTCTTAAATTCTCCCAATATATTATCTATTTAGGCACAGATAGTTATAGTGTGTTTTTATGCAACATGGTGGACAAACAGGAAATAATCGTTATCAGATATTTGTGATTATCTGAGAGTTTTCTTTATTGCTACACGCAGAGTGTCCTTCTAAGTCTTTACGTGTATTTGTTAATCATCCTGTATTTATTAGCAAACCAACAAAAATTACCATACTCAGGTCTTATTTGAATTTTTAATAAACTGTCTATCGTACCCATCTAACGTCGTTATCGTAAAATAAAATTTAACGATATCGTTTGATCGTGAAAATTAAACATACTAAATAATTTATTCAAGTTTATCCTACACTACAAACTGTATAACTCTAATAAGCTTACCTATCTAATGCGGACAAACAAAAACGGACACTACAAAGCACTAAACCTACAACCAGTCACGTACATCTGTTGTAACAACAATAGACGCAATTCTTCAAGCGCTTATTGTTAGTACAGTTATTTTTATTTTGTTTTTGGAACAATAACTCTCTCTGAAATTAAGCAATTAATTGTTTCTTATGAATTATACTCACTTTTAAAGTTGCCTTATTTCTGTATTTCAATAAACTAGTTTAAGAACTTTTAAAATACTTACGTCAACAATCGTTCGTGTATGTGCCCGTAATAGATTTTCTACCAGTGATGACGTGATAGTTTCCAACATTTTGCAGTGAAGCAGCTCCGGTCTCTCAGACCACACTTTCGTTAACAATATTAGTGAATCTGTTTGTTTAAGCAATCGATAAAATCAATTACTATTTGCAAGTACATTTATTTTGGCAAACTATATCTGATGAACAGTTATTTACTTTTATTCTTTGTACAGTTTTAAAGAAGCAAATCAAAGTTGTAATCAAAAAGTACAAAATATTTTACCGTTGCAAAATATTTTTTTATTAATAATATACAGTTAAAATAATTTGTTAAGCGATGGAAATTGTAAATATCTTAAACTGAATGAAAAGTCATCCAATGTATACTAATACAAAGTGTATACAAAATAGAACAACTTGTATAAATGGTTTCAGTCTCACAGACTTGAACAACGGAACAAAGCAAAAACGCATCCAACTCCAATTTAGCACAA
>JAGFPH010023308.1:205-12020 GCA_018207615.1 Philaenus spumarius
AATTATTGTTTACTCCTTCCCGAAACGATTGACATC
Source organism: Philaenus spumarius (assembly GCA_018207615.1). Lineage (NCBI taxonomy): Eukaryota > Metazoa > Arthropoda > Insecta > Hemiptera > Aphrophoridae > Philaenus > Philaenus spumarius. The sequence goes on from JAGFPH010023308.1 coordinate 242, forward strand.
TTTATTGAGTAATAATTAATTATTGATTAAACAATTGTTTTCTTTTGAGAGATTAGTAACTTTACACATAACGTGTTTAACAATGTTAAAAACTTGTCCATTGTTAAAAATGTTTTAAATCGTCTCAAAAACTGGTTTTTTTTCAATAAAAGTTGTTGAATTTGTATATTGGTATGTCATGTAGCATTGTTATTCTAGTGTTTAAATAATATTATACTCAATCTTATTTCTCCAAATCTTTCTCTTTTCTTCGAAAAATTTAATTAATATCAGTTTTGCTTTCTTTTTAATACACAATTTAAATTTATTTCTTTTTATTATCCCAGTTCTCTTAATTATTGATATCAAATTTATTTCAATTTTGATTTTCCCAATTCTATTTCAAGTATAATTGTAGTTAGCAATTTTATAGCTTTTTAAATTTTGTTCTCTATATTCTATATACAAATAATGCTATTTGTATTATTAATTTGCACCTTCTTGTCTGCTACTACAAATCAGACTTGCTTTTAGGGTACCTAATTCTAATTCTTATTCGTGTTTCGAATGCATTTCTTGATCTGAAATTTTGAATTTCTAAATAAATATATAATTATATAACTTTTCTGCTGCAGAATTTAGTTTTTTTATTACTCTTTGTAAAAAATGTTGATTTTGTTTTTGTATCTTAGATCTTTGTTTTTGTAGAAGGTATTATGTGTGATCATATTTGTATAAGTCTTATTTCTGTTTTAAGTTAACGTTTTGTTTAGGAGTTCAATTATAATTTTAAATTTATAGAGATGTATTACTTTGTGAAGTATATATGGATGTAGAATAAATATTATTTCTACTAACATTATTTAAACATTAAACATTTGTATTTATATTGAAGACGTTATTTATGCTTTTTGTAGCATGGCCGAAATTCAAATTATAGAAGATGTTATTAAATTTTGGTCACACTTTATATGTTTATCTAGGTAAATTTGAAGAATGGGTTGATCAGTATTTTCAAAACTGTACCGACCCAAACAATGGTTTTATTGGTTTTCTTATGTTTATCGAGGTAAATTGGACTTATTTTTAACCCTTTCTTGCATCATTTACCTAGAATAGAGTACAAAACGATAACATCAGAAACTAGGCTGGTACCTAATCAACTGTGTTTGAGATTCCAACTGTAGTAAACGGACGAGAGAGTTTAACCACTACAAATGCGTATCACTTACTTTCATTTGTATTGACAGTTAACTATATTGGCCCAAGACGGTTAACAAAACATAATTCTAATTAGTTCAGGTTTTGATGTTTTGTTCCCGGTTATGTTTCTAATTAAAGTTTAGTTTAATAACGAGTTTAGTGAAAAACTTATTTACTTTAAATTTACAAAAATATTGTTTATAATATGTTTCGTATCGAAACACGGGTACACCTGTAGTTTATAATAACATCAAATTCAATTTGAGTTGTTTCTGTGCAAACTATTCAGAACAAACCAACACAAAATGGTGAGTTTATTTTAGACAATTAAAGACATACGTGAGTATTTGATGAATAAAAGTAGGAATAAAACTACTTTGATAAATGTTTAATCCATCGCAAAAACATTGTTGATTAGTTAGAACACATTTTCTAAAAGAGAAAGAATTTTACGGATAGTTTAAATGAAGGCTTTTCCAGTAATGATAACATACAACTAACGCAGATTACAATAAACAATAAATTAAAATTATGACAACAGATGATAACATAACAAATGTAATCGCATGGGCTATAGGAAAAAACATCACCGTTTAACTTTGAAAATAATTATGTATACTTAATTCCCTGATCATTCTATAAGTTCGAGTTTAATTGGGACTAAATATTTAATCAACAAAATTATTTTTCAGTGGCACTTACAAAGTTCCACTAGCTCGAAGGGCATTGCTCTCTTTAATATTCAAGTTAAGTTCTGCTTTTCAAGCAATTTTCAAGCCTCTGCATTGGTAGTCTGGCTTCGTGCTTGCCAGAAAATGTCTTCTACCGTTGGAATACCTACATATCAATGGATAGCCTGGTTACGATTGTACCATGGAGCATTCACCATATTCGGCAACATAAATTTCCGTTATAAATTGTTTTACTGTTGGTCTATCAACCGTACAATTAGAACCATATTGGTATAATTATCTGATTATAAATCTTTATTTATAATCTAAGTTAAATGGGAATATCTTCAAAGAATCCAATATTGCTGTCTGCATTACAAGCCAAGTCCTGTTCTATTCCTTTTATGTTCTTTCCAATTTATTATAGAATCCAGAATAATTGAAGATATTTATCTCAATTATAACTTCTCTCTCGTGCGTTAAAGACTACACTAATTCAATCGATATATAAACTACTGAATTTACAAAACTACATTTAACAGTATTCGAGATAATAAATTTAATCCAATCATATATTAACATATAAAAACGTATATATATTTTATTTAAATCTCGTTATATAGGTCAAATTTAATACTGATTATTTAGTGAACCTGGCAAATTAATTTTGCTTTGAATATGAATATATCCGTATTTTGAAAGAATACTGAGATTAGAGGGGCACAAAAAGCCGAAGAAAAGAACATTAAAACTAGTCGAAGATAGAGAAAGCTATGGCAATAAATATTCTAACAACAAAAGACAGTGCTTAATAAACCCACTCCTATCATAAATAAATATATCCTCAAATCCATTTAGTTACAGAATATAGTGATTTTAATTTATGATTTTAATGATAAATAGTCAAAGTTAAACTTTTACGTTAATTTGACACAATTTAATACTTTTTACACTTCCATACTTTAAAAAGAAACAAGGTACGCCTATAAGATCGCACCTTTATTTGTTTGTATTGGGAAGGGGAATACTAGTTATAAAGCAGTAAATATACTCCAATAATATGAAGTCAAAAAAATATGTTAATATACATTGTTATGCACATTGTATACGCAATGAAGCAAGCAATGCATTGTGTACTGAAAATACTCCCAATATGGGGGTTGGCGTACGAAACACGCAATGCACTGATTATTGAATATACTCCCAATAGGGGGGTTGGAGTGCGAAGCACGCAATGTACTGTCCGTCTGCCGCTTCTCATAGTTCAGTGTCAAGCTCACATGTGAGTCCTTCCGTAGCCCTAAGATATTCCTGTACATATTTAGAATTTGTCAAAGTACGTTTTTTGTCAAAAAAACGATGATGTTTTCTTTTCATGTTGGCACCATACAGTAATTATATCTTCCATAACATGACCTCCTCACCAAATCCAGCTATGGTTATTGTGGTTTGTTAGGTGGTTAGTTCAGTATATTACGTCTTGGTGTGTACGCACTTTAGAAACTATTGAGACAGCTGACTGTATCGCACACTAATCGCTCGATCTTCGTACCGAAAAAGTTATCGTAAAAAAATAATGACAATTTATGAATAAACCATCTCATAAAGTTGTAAATTACCATAATCACAGGTAACAAATTAAAGAAGATGTTTGTACTTCAACGTACATTTGTCAAAAAAAAAAAAAAAAGATGATGTTTTCTTTTCATGTTGGCACCTTGTAGTAATTTTATCTTCCGTAACATGAACTCCTCGAAAAATCCAGCTATTGTTGTTGTTATTTTGTACCGGTTTCCGCTTTGATGTTAATCGGGAAAGCCGGGTCAGCGTATATTTGCATCGACTTCATAAGTATATGGAAGGCGGGTCTGAAACTGTCGATGCAAAATGGACGTTAGCCACAACCCAGAGGAATTAATTTATTATCAACCCTGATTTTACCCGATTGCCTTAAGCCGTAGTCACCAAATCCGATTCCGCCAGCTTTTAACGAGCGCTAAATTAATTAAATATACTGCAACGGATAAACCTTATGCAATGCGTGAAAAATTGAGTTTTGTTGTAAAACTGCAAAAATCAAGATTTCATAGCAGAAGTTGAGGTACACCCTATACTTAACTAGATTAGAATACGACAAGTCCCGGCCAACTGTACTGTGTCAACAGAGATGGACTTTTGTCCAGGAACTTGTTTCAAGTTGCCTGAAAGACTTAGAAAAATTAGTTGTTTTTATACAGGAATAAGGTGTTAAATAAAAGTATAAAATTGATGAATTTTATGGGTAAATGTGAAACACGGGAGGTGGTAACATTGTTCATGGAAGTCACAATTTTGTAAAATAAAAAATGGTAAAGTTATAAAGAGTTAAAGTTATAGGAAATTCTCAAATTTCATCAAAATTAAATGAAAAAGATATTTTTGAAAAGCGTAAGGAAAATTGAATAAAAAATGTTAAATAACAAATTAAGGAATTTTTGGTATTTTAAAAGTTAGAGATAATTGTTAAAGTTTGAAGGTGAAAAAGCACCATAAAAAATGAAAAAGGGAAAATGAAAAAGTAAACAAGTTGTAAAGAAGTAAAAGTTTTATAAGATAAAAAGTTTATAAATTGTAAATTAATTAAAATAATAGGTGAGAAAGTTCATACCTATATTTTGCTAAAAATAGAATGAAAAAGGTGGTAAAAATAATAACATAGTGTTAAGAAGGTAGTAAGGGTATAAAATTGTAAATCTCAATCGAAAGTATCAATTTTAAAGTTAAAATTCAAATTCAAAAGTAAATGTTAAATTTGGCAAATTTTGCAAGTCCCAAAAACAGAAGAAAAATCTTCGGACAGAATGGAAATTTTGGCTAATATATCACAGAATAATAACCAACATAGAAGAAAAAAGAAAAAAGATTTTCCTTCAAAACCAGAAAAGTTTTCGCGAGGAAAAACCGCGGAATACGCGAGGCAGCGCCATAAGCGAACCAAACGTAGTACGACCATCACTCAAGTTTGAGAAGAAAGGAAAATGTATCAGGAATACGATTACGAAAACCGCAAGTTCGTAAAAGCAGTTAAAGGAAAACTACGAGGAAAATACGTAAGACAATAGGAGAAAATGTTAGGAGGGGAGATCTAGATTAGCTGATGGCAAGGCCTAACGAAGAAGTTAGTGGGGGTAGTACCAACCTAAAACTTAAAGAAATCAATGCAAGTTGCATGGCAAGATATCGAACAAGGAATAGAAAAATAAGAAAAGCAGTTGGTACTCGGAAGGCGGCAAAGGAGGCTATATAAGTGGAGTACAGCGGGAGCCGCGTATCTCAGATATAGCTAACGACCTAGCTAACTATCTATCGCTGGATCTATCGCTCTCTCTGGAATATGGAATCGCTCTATCTCTTTGAGTTTTTTCTTTAGATCGACGTTGTTAGACGGATCTGCGATGTTATAGTAACGTACTTAGAAGCAGTGTTTATAAAGACAGCAGTAAGATAGGTGTCAATCAAACAGTGAACATGTTAATTAATTATAATATTATGCGATATAATATTTCAAGTAACATTTTTCATTAAAATTTAATCAAACGTAAATACGAGTTAAATGAACAAAGACAGTGTAAAATCAGTTAGTATTACAGACAGTGAAAAAACGATTGGACAGTTTGAGTGAATTACGCTATAGTTAATTATATAGCGGGCGCGTCAAAAAATCTATAAATGACGTAGTCTACAGGAATCACAGGACTGATGTAATGACGATAACTGGAACCACACATGGACTTTGAAGGACTACTGGAATAAGAAGCGGAAACCAAATCAGGGAAGGCGTTAAACCAAATCAGGGAAAACGTTAGAAGACATCAGGGGAAGTCAAACCAGGAAAAGCTGAGACCACGAGAGACGTTCAACCGCACCAAAGATAACCGGACGTCAGGGAAGCTGTATTTCAATCAACATTCTTGGGAAAGGTGTTCAGAGTCCAGGGTCGCAGTAATAAAAGGTCTGTCAGAAAAGTTACGATATCCCTTATTAAAAGATTGCCTGAGTTAAATTTAAATAATTATTGATACTGGGTTGAGATAAAAAATTAGGTTTTTCAAAATGTAAAGTTATTAATCTTGTAAATTGAATATATAAAATCATTTTCATAATTAAATAATTAAATAATAAATATTAAAAAGGAAGGAATAATTAAGTATAAAGGAATAATAAATGGTTCTACCTAAAGGAGTTAAAATTTATGTAAATAGTAAATTTAGTTTAAAATTTATGTTTTTGTAGTGGAAAGAACCACAGAGTATTTTGAGTTTTTTTATTGAATAAATTTTCTTTTGATTTCAATTAATATAATTAATTTACCTTGTTCAAGAAATTCCTATTATCTAAGTATCCTATATGATAAGTTGTTTTCAGTGTATGATCAATATTGAAGGGCGGAAACGCAAAGTTGGCATTTCCAACGAAATTTCACAAAGCACAAATAATTTAATTATTCTAGGTAAAGTTCCACTGTTCTCACTCCTCAGAGATTGTCAAATAAATATAATATTAATTACTGAGCTGAGCAAATTTAAAGTTAATAGTAACTTGAATAACTGGAAGGAATTTAATAAAATATTTTTATTTAAGGTGACTATAGGCATAGTTATCTTAACCAGAGTTATATCACCTAGGCTATTAAAATTAATTTGCCTTAAACTTCCAGTAGGTGATATAATCTCTTTATTCTGTAACAAAGTAGGGAAATCCTACAGACAGACAAGCGTCGGGGCTACATTGCAGAGGTGGCTCCCGAACGTCATAAAAAAGGTCTGTCGTTGCAGGGTTGACGTCGCAACGCGGGGACAAAAGGAAAACAAACTTCCTCCCCCAGCGTCGTGCAACTCGTGCGTTGTTGCAGAGTTGGCGCCCACCGGTGTGGCTTGATTTAACGGAAGGTTAAATAAAGTCCAGAACTGACAGAATAAATTATTTGTGCTTATATGTATGTGTTATAATAAGAATTAAGTTAGATTGTGTAAACATACTAGTGAATTTGATCAACATTAAATATTTCCCGGGTTTGGTATTCCGCAGTTTAAGAGGGGGAGTAGGCCAAGCACCTTAGAAATAATTTGTCGCGGTAAAAACGTAAATAGAAAAAGGGGGTTTTCAAAAAGTTAAGAAAAATAAAATAAAAGTAGTTAGGCTACGAATATTTTACTTCCGACAAATAAGGAGAAATTTCTAAGAGCAAAATGGCGAACAAAGAACTTAAAGAATTTATGGAGATGCTAAAAAAAGAGAAAGCGGAAGAAAAACAATTAAGAGAAAGAGAGAAAGCGGAAGAGGTGGAAAGAAAAGAAGAAAGAAGGCGGCTAAAAGAGGCTAAGATAGAAGAAGATAAAGCGAACGAAAGGAGGTTGCGAGAAGAAGAAAAAGCGAATGATAGGAAGCTGCGAGAAGAAGAGCAGAAACAATTATATACATTAATTTCAGGAAAATTGGAAGGAGTATCGCAGGAAATAAATGTAGAAAAAGAAAGGTGTTTAAGTCAACACAAACAGGTAGAAGAAAGGCTTGAGGATATTGTAGGCAGTATACAATTGTTAGAAGAATCTACCGGGGTAATTAAAAAGAAAACTGATGAAAATTTTAAATTAATTACAAATAGGGTAACGAAGGTAGAACAAAAAGTGTTAGAATTAGGGGGACAGCCAGGTATGGTTAGGAGCCTGGTAATGCCGAGGTATGAGGGGGAGAGTAAAAAAATAGAATTTTGGGGAAATCCACACGAACGCCCTCAGCAATTTATAAGGGAGGTAGAAAATTTGATCGAGGAAACTAATCCATTTTTTAGCGATCAAGAAAAGTTAAAGTTTGCAGTGCGACAATTAAGGGGTAGTGCATTAGAATGGTGGCAAGTTATGCAAACAGAAATTATAGGGTACACAGGGTTTAAGGAATGTTTTTTAAAAAATTATTGGTCGTTACAGAAGCAAAAATTAATAAGAAATAAAGTAGAATATGGGAGGTATAATGATAATAGTAATCTTACGCGAGCAGATTATTTTTGTAAGTTAGTAAACAAGGCTAGAGATTTAGATCCACCGATTCCGGAGGGATATTTAGTGTTTACTATATTCCAGCATTTTAATGACCAGATTAGGTTAGCGGCAATGGGAAAGCATAGCGAGACGGTTAGAGAAGCCATACAATTTCTAAATAATATAGATATGATGGAGGAAGCGCGTAGGGGAAATAGGCCTACAGGAACGCCGAATAATAATAATAATAACAGGCAAAAACCCCAACCCTATCCGAAACCTAACCCGCAATCCTATTCGCAAAACCCAAGAAATACCATACACCATAATAACCCAAGACCCGGTCCATCAAATCAAAATCCTAATTCAAAGCCGAAACAGGGAAACTAGGAAAGGAGGTTCTGAAAAATAGGCTTCGGAGTTTTAGGGCTGATGATATAACTAAAAATCAAATAAATAAAGTAAATAGAAGGGGCGAAAAAATAATTAAGAGGGAGTTAATTAAAAAACCGGAAAACACGGTAATTAAAAATGAAACGGCAGTATGTGTACAGAAACCCTTAAGTAATATACACTATAATATTCGCGAGGATTTGTTAGATAATGAAGGGGAGGAAATTATTAAAGATAAACCAATAGAGGAAATCCCGGCGATATTAGTGGAAATTGGTCATTTACAGGCTATTATGGAAATAGACACTGGATCTGAAATAACAGTTATGCAACAGGATTATTACGAGCAGCTGAAAGCGGAAGGAATACCAATAATGGAACTTCCAGTAGCAAACGTAGAAATAATTGGAGCGCTTAAAGGTAAAGTTCAAAAAGTACACCGCCAAATTATGTTAAAATATAAAGTTCAAAACAAAGAAATGGATTTAAAATTATTAATAGTGAAAGGGTTAAAATCCAGAATACTTATAGGGTGTGATGCATTGTATGAAATGCAGGCGAAAATAAATATGGAGAAAAGATTTATAAGGTGGTCATACGAAGGAATAATATATGAGTTACCATTTATAAATAAACAAACGGCAATAAGTCAAATTAAAGGGAAGTGTTTAAAGTTAAGGTGTGAAAATCAAATAAATAAGCAAATTAAAAAATCAATTAAATTAAATGATAAAAGTGAAGGGAACCTTATCAATAATAAACAAGCAATTAACGTAACCAAAAGTGTAGAGAACGCGAAGTCGTTAATTAGCTTAAACGGATTAAATCAAGTAGCGGGAGAAACAAAAGCGGGAAGTAAAATGGCGCAGCAAGACGGGAAAACAACAGGATGTAGGGTTAAAACGTTAGGAGGCGTAGAAGGGTTGAAGAATGAGAGAAATTCACTTCAATGGAGATTAAGGGAAAAGGAAAGAAAGGGGTTCATCGCCAAAGGGTTCACAAAGGAAACCAGGGATGAAGAAGCGCGTATGAATAAAAATAAAATAAAATTTGATATAAGGGGGAATAATTATAACGTTGTTAACCGTAATCCAAAAATAAGTTGTAGTCAAAGCATAGTCCAAACAAAAACTTCACTAAAGCACTGTTACACCACGCGAAATAATCCAATTAGTAATGGTATCAAACAAATGTTCAAAAATTATGCAAATCATTCAAACACTGATTATAATGAGATGCGTAAAAACCATAGCGATTTAGGCCGAAGGAACAAGTCAACTAAAGCTCGTTTTAAAAGCAATTCGGATTCTATAAGAAATACTAACGGTAAAAAGGGTGCGTTTGTTAGAAAGCATACGAAGATAAAAGAAAATGTAGGCCTAATCTCGGAGACAGAGTGTCTAGCAAAAATGGAAAGGGAAAGTAATACGAGACCGTACCAAGGCCGAGGTCGAGCGACTACGCAAACACAGCTGATAGGATGTAAACAAATTAAGCTAGGCGATTCGCAATGTCATGCTACGATACTTAATACAAGGGAAGAGGGGATTTTACAGGAGTTAATTGAGAAATATAAGTCGATATTTTCAGAACGGCCTGGCTTATCAAAATTATATGAACATGAATTAAAGTTGGAAAAAACTGAAACTTTTGTAAATAGAAACTACCCCATCCCAATGAATTATAGAAAAAAAGTTAGGGAGGAACTGGACCAGATGCTGGAAAACAATATTATAGAGCGATCTAGGACACCTTATATAAACCCAATGGTGACTGTTGTGAAGCCGGACGGATCGATACGATTGTGTATGGATGCCAGGAAACTAAACAAAATTATAACTCCAGATTTTGAAAGTGCACCGCCTATAGATGATATCTTAAGGAAAGGACGGCGGAAAAAATACATAAGTAAAATTGATTTAACTTCGAGTTTCTGGCAAATACCGCTCAAACCAGAATCAAGAAAATACACAGGATTTTTGTTTGATAACAAAGTTTATAATTTTAAAGTGGTACCGTACGGCCTTCAGAACTCTTTATCTGCCTTGATAAGAACTGTAGATATTACGTTAGGTAAGGAAATAGAAGAGTTTACGTTAAATTATGTCGACGATTTGCTATGTTTGTCTGAGACGTTCGAAGAACATATACAGCATCTAGAACAAATATTTCAGAAATTCAAGGAAGGAGGTTTAACCATAAATCCTAAGAAGACAGTTTTCTGTCAGGAAGTAGTAAAGTTTTTGGGTTTTATATTCACACCAGAAGGAGTTAGCACAGATCCGGAAAAATTAACAACCATAAGAGATTTTCCAGAACCACGTACAGTAAAACAGCTACAATCGTTTCTGGGGTTTGTTAATTATTATTCGAGATTCACAGAAAAATATGCAGGAGCAACAGGACCACTGTATAAGTTGTTAAAAAAGGGACAAAAATGGATATGGGATGACGAAATGAAAAAAGCGTTTCAAGATGTTAAGAGGTTGTTTATAGAAGCGGTGGTTATAGCACATCCGGAAGAAGGAAGGGAAACCTATCTGCAGACAGACGCAAGCACAGGTGCTATAGCTTGTCAATTATATCAGCTAGACAGGAATGGTGCAAAACAAATAATAGGTTTTGTAAGCCGAACTTTAAAACCGTACGAGAAGCATTATACAATCTGCGAGTTGGAGTTGTTGGCGATTGTGTATGGCTTGCAGAAGTTTCGTCCGTTAGTAATAGGAGCTCCGCTAAATATAATTACCGATAATATGGCACTGAAATTTCTAACATCATGTAAGTTCCAAAACAGCAGAATGAGAAGATGGATACTCGGTATACAAGAGTATAACCCAAATGTGCAACACTGTACAGGAAAGGAAAATGTACCATGCGATGTGGCAAGTAGGATGTATGGGAACTGTACGGGAGTGGAAGATAAATGCAAATTAAAAATACAAGAAATAAGGATAAAGCCAAATTTAAGAGAGTTATTTGTAAATTTTAGAGACTACCAAATTAGAAATTTAGAATGCCGTGAGAAAATAAATAATATAGAAAATTATCCAAATTTTATAATAAGAGACAATGTGTTATGTTCCACAATAAACAATAAAACAAGAATAATAGTACCAGAGGAAGTAATAAAAAGATTTGTGCAGGGTATACATGAGACATATGGGCATATAGGCCGAAACAAAATTTTCAATATGATAAAGAGAAAATGGTATATAAAAAACATGCTAGCAAAGATTTTAGAAGTCATAAAACGCTGCGATATCTGCGAAAGAGCAAAATAGGTTATATGTAGGTCCATATAGAATTGTTGAAAGGAGGGGAAGAAAAACATATGTAATTGCAGACATACGGACAGGAAGAATAAAAGGTAAATATGATGTACGCGACCTAAGGCCGTATATACAATAATAGAAAGAGTTGTAGATAGAAATCATTGTCAGATGTAAATAGTAGTTTAGGAATAGTATAATTTGTAAATATACAGAGTACAGTAGTGCAGTGAATTTATTAGAA
>JAGFPH010023309.1:0-12020 GCA_018207615.1 Philaenus spumarius
GGGTCCTAAAGGTGTAGGTTTTAATCTTACCGCTGAAGGAAACTACGATATTCTGAATAAACTGTTATGTAATGTTGGTCACCCCAAATTTGAAAACGATGCGGTCAACAAGTACTACGTAGATAGTATAATACCTGTAGATGGTGATAAGTGGAATTTTGGAGCTAAAAAATTAACTAATATCAAGAGTGGTACGGAAATAACGGATGCCATCAACCTTGATCAGTTCTCTAAATATAAGTCGTGGGTTGAAAACAGCGCGATTCTCAAAAGGCCTGTTGATCCTTTCCAAACATACGGTGAAGAGTTTTTCGATGTTAAACGTAAACGTATATGTAACGTAAAAACTCCAAAGAATGGGGAGGACGCTGCGACTAAAGCCTATGTGGATAACAAAATAACTAGGGACGCGATTAATTTTGAATTCTTTACAAAAAACGCATTAACTCTAACACCTGGGAAGGATACATTTAATGCTAGGTCAGCACGAATTACTTTGTTACGCGATGGAATAGGCGATTCGGACGCTGTAAACAAACGTCAACTGACCGAGTTAATTAAAGTAACGGAAGACGAATATAAACGTGAACTTGATAAGTTGGAAGTAAAAATACGTCAGGAATTTCGTAAGGAACTGGTAATGCTCTCGCACGGGATTAGGACACACTACGGTAGAGGAACAAAACCTAAACGTATAGATGAATATAATCATTGGGGCGAGGTATGGAAACACGGTACATAAATATTCTCTCGCCTTTTTAGTTTAGTTTACAAATGGCGAAGTCACGATCAACATCTGTCAGTCGCAAGCGAAGAGTTGTCAGGAAAGGACGTGGTCTCTTTTCAAGTGTATTGAGCGCTGGTGATAAAGTTTTGAATAAAGCTATAGATTTTCTTCCTATCGAACTCCACTTACCGGGGTACAACTACTGCGGACCCGGCACGAAATTAGCCAAGAGGTTAGCGCGTGGCGATAAAGGTGTAAACCCGCTGGACGAGGCCTGTAAAGAGCACGACATAGCCTACAGCAAGTATAGCGACTCGGAGAGACGTAGAGCAGCCGATACAGAGTTAGCGGGACGGGCTTGGAGCAGGGTTAAAGCGAGTAACGCTAGCTTAGGTGAAAAAGCGGCCGCCTGGGCCGTAACGAACGCGATGAAATTGAAAACAAAAATTGGAGGTGGCAAGAGGAAAAGGAGGAGGTCTGGGAAAAAGTCAGTAGAGCAGTTGTTGAAACAACTCGAGGGTAAAGGGCTTTACTTGAAACCGTATAAGAAAAAAGGAGCTGGTAAAAGAAAGAGGGGTGGTAAAAAAAAAAACGTCATTAGATTCAATACCAATCAGACCATTGACTAATATCGACTTGGAAAAATACGCTGCTATATTTAAAATACCGCACTTTAGGGGAGTTTACATGAGGGATACACTTCCTTTGCGACCTTTCAAAAACGAGACGGCGATCGTGAATTTGGACAGTATAAGTGGCGTGGGGACGCATTGGGTGTGTTATAGAAAACGGGGGGACAACGTCGAGTACTTTGACAGTTTTGGAAATCTAAGACCACCTTTAGAATTGACTCGATATTTTGGTCAAAACGCTTCGGTTCACTATAATTACAGACAGCATCAGACGGGCGACTCAGTCGTCTGCGGACATTTGTGCTTAAAGTTTCTATCGCGATGAGTATCGTTTTGTCTGGTAACAGTTCAACACTTTCTTGCGATTTCTTCCCGCCACTCGAACTCGACGGCGGAGAGTGGGAAATCGGCCTTATAGATCTGTCCACTTACAATTCTATTCCAAACGTAATAGACGGCGTTAATAACAAACTTAAAATCAAATTAAATGAACTGGGTTATGCGGACATTCGTATGCCGACAGGATCGTACGAAATCGAAGACATGGAAAGATATATTGTAGCCGAACTCGACCCCAAAGGAGTTACATTTTCACTGAAACCAAATAACAACACTTTGAAAGCGGAAGTTCAATGTTCACGACAAATTCATTTCGAGACCGGATCCATCGGTCAATTACTAGGTTTTAACAACAACGTATTGGAAGCTAATACGAAACACGTATCCGATTCTCAGGTCAACATTATCAGAGTGAGTGTGATCCGTGTAGAGTGCAATATAGTGGCTGGATCGTTTCAAAATGGAGTCGAGTGTCACATTATGCACGAGTTCTACCCCCAAGTTGCCCCGGGCTACAAGATTGTAGAAACGCCGTCGAATATAATATATTTACCCGTCAAAGTGAAAACTGTTCATAATACGACAGTGAGTCTGAGGGATCAGAACGGGGAGTTGATCGATTTTAGAGGCGAGTCGGTTTCAGTGAGATTGCATTTAAGACAAAAAAATGGGGCTCGTATTTAACGAGCGCCAGTATAAGCCGGTGTTCAGTACGCATCAAGCCTCGACAGGGTTAACACAGCTCAACATTCGTTTCCTCAGATCGTTAGGATTCAAAATCGATAATGGATTTTCTAGCAATCGATAGTGCTGCCGAATACAATGACATCATCAGCGGTATGGAATACCATTCGCACCGCCCTTATGCGTCAGCCACTTATTTAAATAATGATGAAATTCGTATACCCATCAATCAACAGGACGTGATTACGGCTCCGTTTGATAGTCTACTGTATATCAAGGGCAAGTTGCTCGGGAAAACCAGTACTAATACGGATGCGTCCATAAAGTTGGTAAATAACGCGGTAGCATTTCTGTTTGACGATATGCGCTATGAAATCGCTGCAAACGAAGTGGATCGAACGAGAAACGTTGGAATCTCGAGTACGATTAAGAACCTTTTGTCGTTGCGGGAAATTGAAAAGAATAAACTAGCGAATGCTGGCTGGCTGGGGGCTGGTCAAACACAGGATGGTTCGATATTTACAATCTCGGTACCGTTGAAAATGCTTATGGGTTTTTTCGAAGACTACAAGAGAATTGTGCTTAATGTAAAACAGGAACTCGTGCTTTTACGTTCATCGACAGATGTAAACGCTATAATTAGCGACGACGCTTCGAACGTGTCTCTAGAAATAACCAGCATACAGTGGAGAGTCCCCCATTTGACTGTATCGGATGCTTACAGAATGAAAATTTTGAAAATGATCGAACGCGACGCCCCAGTTCAAGTTCCGTTTAGAAGCTGGGAGATTCATGAATTTCCTACTCTCCCTCAGTCGCAGCAGATTTCTTGGACTGTGAAAACGGCTAATCAATTGGAAAAACCACGTTACGCCATTCTAGCTTTTCAGACCGAAAGGAAGAATCAAATTAAAAAAGATGCCTCCATGTTCGACCGTTGTTCGGTGGACAATGTAAAACTTTATTTGAATTCCCAATACTTCCCCTACGATAATATCCACGGGGACGTTTCGACCATGTACGAGATGTACTCTAGGTTTCAACAGTCTTACTATCAGCGCGAGTCGTCTCCGTGTATGAATATTGCTACATTCAAGGAAAAAGCCCCAATTTTTGTCATAGACTGTTCCAAACAGAACGATTCTATAAAATCTGGCCCCGTCGACGTTCGACTTGAAATAGAGGCTTCCTCCAATTTTCCCGCCAACACCACAGCCTATTGTCTCATTCTACACGATTCGCATATAGTGTACAATCTACTTTCCGGCACTGTTAAAAAGGTTGTAATTTAGGTAACCTTTCAGTCACGAACATGGAGCCCGAGAGGATGGTCGTAGGCAGTCTACCTAACGCACCGCTGGGTATTTTCTTAAAATCAGTACATTTCCTAAATCCCGAGTGCACAAAAGTCGTAGCAACAGGACTATTCCAGCATACGGGTTATAGCCTAGGATTGTTGCTTCAAGCGGGTAAAAACTATGTTTTCTTTACAGACAAAGTGTTTAACGAAATATTACTTTTGGACATAACTTCGGCTCTTGAAGGAAAGGCTACGCATTGTTTTATCCTAAGTGTCGGGAATATTCGAGTAACAACGGTGTTTGGAAAACGTTATGTTACATTCAACGACGGTCAACATTCTTTAAACTTGAACCTGTCGGAGTGGGGACTGTTTAAAGACGCTATACCTCTGATAAACCGTCGTATTCAAGAATTATTTTATTACGAGGAGGATTTGCGCGAATACATCATTAAGTGCCTGACCACAGACGAACTCGTTTCCAGTACACTCCCCGAAGCGGACAGATTGTACGACGAGGTGAAGTTGTACAAAAAACATGCAGGCAGTGGTTGAGTTTCACGGTTACCACGATAACAACTATAGGTTTATAATCAAAGAGTTTGCTATAGTCGGTGAGCATTTCTCCAATGTCGTTGTTTTCAAGCCGCCTTATACATTTGATCAACTGAATACTTGCGCTCGGAGGGCAGCCCTTTGGGTACAGAAACACTACCACCATATCGGCTGGGAGGAAGGTGACATTCCTTACGACGAAGACGTGATACGCTCGCTGTGCAAACCGTTTTCCATAGTTTTCACCAAAGGTTTGGAAAAGGCTCAGTTTTTGAGAAAGCTTGTTCCGCACGTGGGGGAAATATCTGAAGAGGTGGAAACATACTCGCACTGTACAGGGGTTAATTGTATATTACCTCAGCACTTTAAAGACGACAGTAAGTGTGCCTTAAAAAGTGCTAAATATTATTACGATTCTCTTCTTAAGTTAAAAGAACAACACGGACTGTAAACACCGAAATTATTGATGTGGCGAATGGCCAAAACATTGTATTTTTATTTATATCCATTGTATATTGTATTCTAATAGCCGTTATTACTGTAAATACTTTAGTGTTGTAATGAGAGGGAATTATTAATAATAAACTGTATTTGTGTAACAAAGTTGTTTTAATGAGTCATTCCTATAACCATTTCTTTACCATTTTAATGTGAACAAGAAAAAAAAAGTGTTTAGAAAAGTGACACGGGTTTTTGTACATGTCTAGGGGTCAGTGACCGCCTTGACTCATGGGTTAACGCTGTGTAACGAGATTTTAGTACATTGTTGTTAGAGGCTATTGCACAACATTGTGTATTGAAAACTAGCAATTAATAGCAACCATGGTAAATATGGGGAAATAATAAAACAGAATTTAAATGTAATTTATTTCTTACAAGGTATTGACGGTAGCGCATTCTGGTAGAGAGTTTTAGAAATATTAACCCGTCCGATGGTAGCTCGTTCTGGTAGAGAATCAGCGAATTCATTAGACACTACAACGGATACAATTATGCCGACTCGGCATTCTTACACGTGTTAACATACATTTTTGCTGATTAGCGGAATGTGTAAGTCTGTCGCGGAATAAACTGCGGATTGACTGTTAAATATATTTGGATACAAATTAATTTTTATTTGTGTTTTTTAAAAATTGATGTAAATATTAATTATATACAACATAAAGCAGGATGGTGGAAATGTAAAGGAAAACTGAAATGAGCACAACGGATATTTACAATATTATTATTATTATTATTACTATTATTATACAGTCATGTAACATTTTAAACAATCATAAACAAAATATGTGTACTTCATAATTTCTAGAACAAGGAATTGATTATCATAACATAAAATTATATTCTACGATGTCTTCGGTATTCTTTGAACTGCGGGTCACGCGCATCTGTCTGGTATAAACTGCAATCCTGTAGGCGATATAATTTTCTACTCGCACACCCATCTTATTAGGGGCCATATAGCAGCGACCGTTGTACTCGATAAAGCTTTCTGGTATCTTCGGCATGAAAGTGTCGCATCCTTCGAATTTGTTTTTGATCCAAGTAACATACAGATTCCGACAGAGATTGTGACGCAATGCTGCTTTAAATACTCTTGCACCTCCGATCGCCCATACCGTTTCGATGTTGTTTTGGTTTTTGAGACTTTCTACAGCTTTGTTGAAAGTGGGGAATACCTTTGTATTCTTGTATTCGCAATCCCCCTCGAGGATCTTGTTCCATCCACGATAGTATTTGCTCAGTATTATATTCATCCTGGAGGGTAATGGTTTGTATTCGTCCGGTAACGATTCCCAGGTTTTACGACCCATAATAACAGCGGTCTGTTTATGCGGGTCGAACGCTTTTTTCGTAATCCTAGTAAAATAATCCGCATCGTTAACACCCCACGGTACTCGACCCCATGGTGCTCGCCCCTTACTACCGATTCCATGATTGTCTTCACAAACGGTTGCTATTATATTTATATGCATGATGATCAAAGTGGTCCTACCAGTCATACAATATGAATAGTTACGAAGATTGCACGCACTAAACAAGCCTTGTAATATGAGACCGGATGTTGAATAAGCATTGTGTAAAGATTTACATTACATTTGCTAAATATTGGAATGTCTAGTCAGCATCTATAGTTTACTGTAGTGTTTCCGTGTGCAAATACAAGTACTTTATTACTAATCAATTAATTTAAATTTTATAAAAAACTTTATACACTTAATAAATTTCCAATTATTATATATAATTTATAAAATATTTTATTAAGAAACGGTATACTTTGCTTGTGATTTTTCTTTCACAGATCTAATTGACGTAACCAAAATGTTAATTTAATACATACATTTTTTAATACACAGTTAAACAGGATAAGAAATAATTAGTATCACTTTGTTTAATATAACTAATTTATATTTAACTGTAGAAATCATTACATATATTAATATTATAAATACAAAATTTACATAATATCAAGAAGTTCCTCAACTTCATTATCAACAATAATGTCATTTTCCTCGGCACGCCCCACGTATTGCCCACTTCCTGATTCATAGCCATCATCATCGCTGTCATAGATCCTTACGCCGTCGTCGTCGTCGAGGAGTCTTCTGAACAGAGCCTGGTGACGTACATTGTTTAGCGCTGATATTCTCTCTATACCTCCATCACAATTTGTAGCTATGTAAATCCGCCAAACATTTTCTTCACTACACGGAAAGTTTATAACTACTTCCATTTTGACACGCAAATCAAACCTATGAATAATAATTTTATGCCTTAAACTATTTATAGAAACGTTCAAAGTTAACTTTTGTCCACGAACTTTATACTTTGTAATTTCTAGATCCGACACTAAAACATTTATATCACGTCCTAGTATGAAATGTAACTGTCCACTTATATGTCTTTTAAATATTACATCGTTTTCTTTCAAAGGTAAGACAAAGACGTGTCGCACCATTGTGGAGTTTAGCAGTATTTCTAACTGGTCAAACTTAGCGCGAACACTATCGGAAGAAATGTTTTAACCGTACGCTTTGAATAGCTGACTATACAATAAATAGCATCCTTGCGAGCTCTTTTGTCGTCTTTTATTACAACTCCCGTACCGATCGTTAGCCTAAGTGCGTTTTGCAAGGATGTGGGAGAGCCTAATTTTGGCCGAAATTTTATTTCGGCTAAGTGCCCTTCGGTCGAACTCGGGCAGAACCTTACGTTCGGGTTAGCTCGGTTTTCCATACGTTATAACACATTTTATAAAAATAATTCGGGGTACAGCGAAGCCTAAGCTCGGTCAAGTCCGTCGTTTTGGTCCGGGTAAGACCGGTAGAAATATATTACAAGGGGTTGCGGCAACGCCTATGGTTAGTCTAAGCTTTATTTCGTCCAAGTACGAATTTCGGGGGTTGCGGGAGAGCCTTACGTTCGGAAAATACCGGTTTGCAAGTCTTTATTTTGACTAAGTCCGATTCGGGTTTACTCGGGCCCCCTCGGTAGTGTTCGGGTTTATATAATGCAATTTATACTATATTACAAGGGTACTATAACAATTTAAAGCTCTTAATTTCTCTAAGTGACCTTCGGTCGGATTCGGGAACGATCGGTAATGTTTGGGGTGTTATAATACAATTTATACTATATTACAACGACACTATAACACCATGTATCTCGCACAAGGTTGCTGACGGATGGTAAACTTATATACTTCACAAAACAGTAGATTCTCAACAGAGTCGGCCTAGCTTAACCGCTAGCGCTGCGGACTCGGGTCATGGTGATACCCGGTTCGACTCTCGGCGACACCCAAACTTTTTTCAAAGCAAAAAAAATTAAATTAAATTAAATATTAATTATTACAAAACAAGATGGCTGCCAAAAAAAAAGATGGCGGCTCAAAATTCCCCAAAATCTTTAAAAATCCAAAATTCCCAAAATTTCCAAAAATCCCCAAAAACCCAAAAATTCCAAAAAATCAAAAATCTTCAAAAATCCAAAAATGTTAGGTTAGGACCCCCAAAAAAAAAACCCAAAATCCAAAATTCCCAAAAAATGGCTTAGGTTAGGAACCAAAAAAAAGGGGGCGTGGCTTGGGTTAGGAACCAAAAAGACCCCAAAAAACACCCAAAAAAAGGGGGCGTGGCTTGGGTTAGGAACCAAAAAGACCCAAAAAAACACCCAAAAAAAGGGGGCGTGGCCCAAGGTCAATGACCTTCCCCCACCACTTTTGGCGCCATATCATCCGGGACTCTACTGGTAAGGCTGGGAAAAATACTTTGTTGGATGTAGAGGCTACTCTTTTTTTTTTTAATTCACCAATGTGTAAGAAGATTTTATTTGTATTAGATTGATACGTGTTTGCATCTCCACAAATGTTTTTATATTTTCAAGATAATCATACTTGTGAGGGGTGACTTAAATTTTTTGTATGGGTAATATTTTACAAATATAACCTAAATGTAAAATTAGTTGTTTCAAAAAAGTTATTTTAATTAATTAATTATATTACATCTGGTATTTGTTGCTTATTTGTGTTTTCAGATGTGTATTGATGACATCGTAGCTTTCTATATAACATTTCAAATAAAAGTTTATATAAACTATTAAGAATATTACACTATGTTGATTGTCTTCTGGGCTTGAGTATTATACAAGTCATTTGTACACATGCAACTATCTACACTCCTGGATCCACAGAAATCCTGGCTAGTTTAAATAAATATGTCTTTCCTCTAGAAAACAAAACAACTCCGGTCTGTATGTCTTCCGGAAACATTTGAACACATTATTTAAAAAAATGAGCATAATACATTATTGGTACGACTAGAAATGTTGAAATTTAAAGCAGTAAGACCAACTGTGTCGTGGATTTGTTGTTAGCCCAATACAATTAGAATGAAATTTAGCTATTTGTATAGTAATACTCTCAGATGGTTTTTTGTTCCAAACGGTAGGTATTGGGCCCAATGATCACAAAAATACTGACTCCCACAAAATATCTCTCCGGTGTATGCCCGTAACCCCAAATTTTTAACAATATGAATTAAAACAAAAATCTTCACAGTGTATGTTTAATTACTTTTTGTTAAAATGTTTACTTAGTATTTCTAAATGCTCTATCGAGAGAAACTATGCAGTTTGTGCTACCTGTGAATTAACTGATTTTCTTCATAATTCTAAATATATTTATTTTGGCTTCTATTTACTTCTGAAAATTATTAACTTACATTACATACCATGGTTAAATAATTTAACTAATTGAGCGTTAGCCTAGCCAACACGTCTATAACTTGAGTTTACCAGGGAAGGGTCTTGATTGAATAAATTCCATCTTTATTTTATAGAAAGAAAATAACATAAAGACCTAATTTATAGGTATATGCAATATTTATATTTACATTTAAAACACTTCTCACGTATCACCCTGTTAGACAGTAGCATTACGAATGTTCATTTAGAAATTAAATTAGAATGCTTGCAATTATTTTATTATTGTAGTGTGCAATGTGCGTCGTAGGATATTGTTCATCATCTTCATACATTTAGTTTTATAACAGAAAGATATTTAGTTTACTGTTAAATTATGTAACTTACTAATTATCTTCCCCCTGACCTTCATTATTTTCTGTGCATGCACTAGTATCGTAAGTTAGATCATTAAAATTAAATAACTTATTTGTTTTTATTTTTCAAATAAAATATCTGATAATTATACATTATTATTTCCATTTCAATGAATAAAGAAATGAGTTATTTTACTGAAATATCCTTTTTGAGGTCACCTTACTGTAAATGATGGTTTTGATAATTACATAAATGTTCTCAGTTGTAAGAACAAATTCATACACATATATAAAAGATTGTACTTATTAGTACATCATCGCCTCGTGGTCTAATTTCTCACCTTGTAAAGGCCACCGCGGTTTCGAAAATTCTTATGTTTCCGTCATCAGGCTGTACAAAAGCAGTCAAATCACTCAATCGAGGTCATCGCATAAGTTAAAAACAATTGAAGAACACAACACACAAATGTTAGTAGCTCGTACATGTTACTTTAGCCAAAATATCGCTTGCTATACCGGTAACGGGCAAATGTAGACTCAATTTGGAATCAACGAGCAGTTCAAAATGGAAACAGTTTTTCATATTTCCTTTTTTGTGTCGTTAACTCAATTACAGTAAATTTTTAGCTGCGGAAAAAATGAAAATGTTATTCTAAATTAAAAAAACAAATATTTTGTCCTTGTATATTTTTTGTAAGGTTTATAGTTTTTGAGACTTTTGTAAAAAAAAATGATAAAATAGCCTACTGTATTTATAAGAAACTGTGTGTTTTATTATCTACGTTTACATAAAAATATTTTAAAATTTTAATTTATTAAACTTATTAATAATTAAACATTTCCATCAATACTTTTTACTCCAATTTGGGAATCATTTATAAAACTACAAACTCTTTCTTGATCTTTTTTGTTGGCCAATAGCGGAAAGATCCAAGCAAATGTTGTCCAGTAAGTTTTAAAAACCAAAGTGATTCTTAATAGACATTAGATTCATTTGGCACATTTGGTGTACATTTGACCTCAAAATGGATATATTTACAAAATTACCAGATTTCTCTTCTTTTTTTTTCATCATGGAATCTTTTTCAATATTATGTAAAAAAACATTACAGTCTTGATGACATAAGAAAGACAAAACTATTTTCTTACTTTTAAAATTTTCCTTCTGGTACAAAGCTTTTATCTGGTTCCTTTTCTTATCTGTGGATCTAAACCCAACTCATTATTGTGTTTATTGGACAAGTTTATTAATAACCATTTATTTGTAAATTAAAATCCTTTCTTTATTTCTTCACTTAGGCAAAGCTATTTAGAGCACTCTCCTTTGACACACAACATTAGATATTTTGTGAACTACATCTACAATGCTGTTTTAGGTTTTTCTTTAGAAGTTTGGCCGATTCCTTAAATTAGAACAGGACATGCTATAGCCAACTAGCCAGCTAAGACCAAAACAAATTTGTAACACTTAAAGCTTGATAAAAACAACTCAGATCTTACATACCTTAAACAAACGTATTCGTCTGAAATAGAAATTGATAAAGACAATACGCAATACGCTTCAAACCAACTTTCATACTTTTGTTTTTCACATCCAACCTTGATTTGTATAGCAATTACGTTACAATAATTGATTGATAATTATGCTAATTAAAGGAAATGTTTTGGATAGAGTACATTTTATCTCTTACAGCCTTCTACTGTTGTTTCATTTATCTTTAATTATATAATTGCTACCTGACCGAATGTTATAATAAGATCATTAAAGGCCTACTCAATTTATTTTTTCTTTAATGTTGGAGCGTATCAATTTTAATACTATTTGTTGATATCAGGGCTATGTGTTCCCGTCTTTTTAACATTTTGTAATAATCTTGTTTGAAGTAAATTTAAATATTAACCTATCATTAATTGCATTGTCAAAACCTTATTTTGCAAACGCTTTTGTAGATTTTAAAATAAATTTACAATTTAACGCACAAGAAATTTTGTAAATTGTATTGAACCGATTTCTTATATGATTATACTCCTTCATGCATGATCTTTTAGTGCTTAGGCCAGTTCCACGTTTAGGTATTAAAATTTTGAAAATTATTATACAATACAATAATTAAATTCTACCGCACATCGATGGATTTCGTGTACGTACGATTGTACGTATCATAACTTATTGACTTATGTGTGCAGCTGTGTTACGTATTAACTTTAAGGTACTTAAAAATTTA
>JAGFPH010023310.1:0-12019 GCA_018207615.1 Philaenus spumarius
ACTGAGAAGTCAACACAACACAACAAGAAAGCTATAGTCAAACTAAACCAAATCCATATCAATAATCTTAATTAAACTACTGACGTAGCTCATCTCACAACTGCGACTGAGAAGTCAACACAACACAACAAGAAAGCTCAGAAGATCTTTAATAATGTTTAACAATAATAAAAAAAGTTGTATTATAATTATTACAGATTTCTTTCACATAGGCCTAGGACTTTAGTTTATGTTAATATAGGGTGTTTATTCATATTCCTGAGGAGTTATGTATTGATTTTAACATATAAGGGATGGCAAATGTCCAATAATTAATCACCAATAACAGAATTTAACGTCCATCATAACTAAAAAATGATTTCAAACATAAAACATAAAATCAAATCTTAGGTTGTGTGTGTGTGTGTTTTTTTTAGTAACCTATGTTTTGAAGCTTGCATTATAAATTACAGTTGTAAAATAAATTTAGTATTTGTTATTTAACACCTTGGCTTTGAAATTTTGAATTTCAATACAACTTTATTAACAAATATATATTATGTGTGAAGGATAGAATATCGTTGGCGTGCGAGGCAAGCAAGTGTTATATCCTATGAATTTGGCGTCAATTTATGAAACTTAAATAGATAAACCTGAGAATTTGATATAATAAATTACGATATTTTGTATTTATCCGTCAAGTGACATCTTTGTTTTTATTTTGACTTATTTTGGAATGCCAATCCCTTCATAAAAAACAAATCCTCGTAGGCCTTTGCTATGATAGAAGCGGTCAGCGGTTGGCGGCGAAAGGCACGAGCAGATGCAAGCGGTGCTGGAAAATGTTCTAACCGGAGGAGTTTGTGGTTACGATACCAGCGCCGGGATAACTTGACTCTTGTTTTTTCCATGCTGTTTACTACGTCCAATCCTAAATATTGATCTTTGTAATAGGTTTTTATTTTCTTAGATCGATAACCTATCTTTATACAATTCTAGGAAATAATTTACAAAATAAAATTTGTAAGCGTAACGAATGAATGTATTACCTAATTCTAATTTTTAAACCACTGAAATTCATGGTTTTTAAGGGTTTTAATTTTATGTATCACAAGCTATATTATGTCAATTACACATTTTATTAAAGAAGGTGGTAGGAAGAGAACGGCGGTTTTGGAATTTTGTAAATAGGTTTTGAAAGGTCCCAACTGACGCAGGATAACTGTCCCCAGATCAGATGTTGCATATCTCTTTCCGTCTTTTAAATAATAGAGGTGGTAAATTTTCAAAAAATTACCCTATATACTTATTACAATGAACTAACAAATGAGAACTACTATGGCGTGAATAAATTATACATTAGTGGTTGGGACCAGAGAGAGGAGGTCCTCCAAAATAATATTACTGTACATGGAATGAATAAAAACACACGTTTTACATGCCTAGATTTCAATTATATGTTAATATATTTTAGATGCAGTTGCCTACTTTCGAAAACAGAAGTAATTTAAAAAAAAAAATATGTTTACAATATCTTAAAACTACTTAAAACTAAGGAAAATAGTTTTTTTATTCTCTCAAGTGATATACTCATGACAGCACCATACAATAAATGTTTTTGAGGAAATAAAATTATTATTTTAATACGTGAACATCGAAAATTGAAGTACCTTTTGTCAGTATTTATTATAAAAGGAGAGAAATGAAACTTATATCATTCGAAAGGTGCATGCCATCGATGTGCACACACAAAATCTTAAGACTTGTGTAAGTGCCTTCAAGCCAGGTAAAATAAAATAGTCTAGGCCTAACCTACAATTGTGCTGTTACCCGAATCAGCTGTTTTATCTGTAAATTTTTGCAATTGCAATTGGTTGCTATGGAATTTAATATAAAAATGTATTTTTGTAGATCAAAACTTTATATTTTTCATACACACATAACGTTTCGATACAATCAATTAAATGAAATAACTTTGATCACATGAATGGCTGTCTTTCCTGCACTGAAAAAATATTTTGTTTTCACTATCCAAATACTAAGCGTTGTTTCTATTTCTTTGAAACCGAATTATCACTTATCTTTATTAATTTGTTAAATAATTCTACAGTTTAATATTAGATTTGTTAATTTTAAGCAATTTCACCTTTACTAAATATTTATCTTTAACTATTAAATATTTAATATTAAAGGGGTGTCATCATTCTAAAAGGAGAGATTAGAGC
The DNA here is from genome assembly GCA_018207615.1 of Philaenus spumarius. Lineage (NCBI taxonomy): Eukaryota > Metazoa > Arthropoda > Insecta > Hemiptera > Aphrophoridae > Philaenus > Philaenus spumarius. Next base: position 2,205 of record JAGFPH010023310.1, read on the forward strand.
ACCAGATAAGAATTTGAAAAAAATATTTTGGGTTTTAAGAACGGTTATTTTTTAATACTAGTAAAGAGTATGATAGTTTAAAATTAAAAAAAAAATAATTTAAGTTTAATGCAATTAATTCTTTAGAAAACGATACAAATAAACAGCTCACAACGGATAAAAAATAATTACTTAAAAAATTGATGATATTTTTCTACAGAGACGAGTTCCATCAATCACCTGTGGACGCACAACATGCACAGGCGATTTTCTTGCTTCTTTGCCAGATTTAAATCTTCCGTGTGTTTGCCCGTTCTCGTGAAAACGTTTAAGGTTTAAACGGACTTTTATTAAGTAAGACTTTTTCAAAAAAGTACCTCGTTTCAAAATAGTATAAAAGAACAATATTTACACAGTCCCTCCTGTCAATGAGGGTATTTATTGCCAGTATTTAGCCACTGGTATTTATTTAACCAACTTTGTAAAAAATTATGTTTGCTTTTCCATCCTTCAATGCATTATTCTCAAAATTATTAATAATCAATCGAGTTTTTTTTATCAACATTTGATGTATTTAATTATTAAGAAAACAATGTTTTATTTATGTACGACCTAAATAAAATTGTTCATCAAACGTCAATGAAATTGAATTCTTCTTGAATGAATAGAAAATGATGTGCATGGTTATAAAAAATACATACATACTGTAATACAAATTTAACATTTATAAGCTAAGGGGGCATCTCCCCTTGACATGGCCACCAATGTACTCACATCACATGGATTTTATTTTTAGTTTCCCCCAAATGGTGTATTGTCGTGCCCTATGCTTTAGCTAACTAATAATACAAAATTGGAGGTATAATAAAAACTTCTATATTCTATTGCAATAGCACCTCATTAAACTGGTATTTAATGCATTTAAAAATAAGGTAATAGATAATTTAACTTATTACTATACGGAATCAATTATCTGTCTCATTTTTTATTCAAGTTAAGACAAAACGTAAGATCTTCGAAATACTATCTAACAATACGTGACGTAACTAAGATTGGCTGGGAAGGAAAATACTCCTACAAGCGTGCACTTTCGTAAAATGAAGGTTAGAGTAACGTTGACATTCAAAGCCTCTTGGATCAGAGGCCAATCACCAGTGCCTTCAGGATTAGAGATCAAAGTTCGCTTACTTTCCTTTTAGCGTACATCCACACTTCCCGGCAATTTATTACATGTTGAGTTTAGAACGGTTTAGATTGCTAAACGAGTTAATACAGGCCAGAGAAAAACTTCAATCCACTTCCTATCAAGCCAGTTGTCAATCGGAGCCGAAATGTGTGTGGCGTTTCGTGCATAAGAAGGAAATGAGGAACCATCGCAACAGTATAAGGACTCAAAAAATGTTCAGGAATAGCTTCTTGGTACAGTTGTGTATGTACGAACCCGTCCGGGAAAATAAGGTCAGTTCTTCCACTAAAGCTGATGCTCGCCTACTCCGGTATGAGTAAACCTCCTGATGAGCTATCAGCCTCCTCTGTTTCCAGATCACCTCCAAACTCTTACTCGACGGTTGTCAGGGTGAAATCTAAAGCGAGATTCATCTGTGAGTAACACATTAGACTAATCATATGAAGATCAATCCAAATGCTGATCTGTTCACAGCACACTTTCCACGACACAAAGCTGGACCTACTAATGTTGGGTCTAATTAGCCTTCTAGAGTGAAGTTCAATTACATGTAAACGCCTTGCGTAAACGCAATCGAACGTTTCAGAACGGACAGTGACGTTATGTGTGTGTCTTAACTTAATCGTTAAGTCGGGTGAATTGATGGTAACTGACCACGCACTTGTATCATCAAGTAGCGTTCATACGCGGTGGTTGTAGAACGTCCCCGGTCTGTTGTTGTTGTAAAGGGGTGCAATTCCCATTACCTTTTCAACAATCTGATGACAACGCTCTAACTAGTGTTGAAAGCGTCAGAAACATGTACTTGGTGCTTCAGCCATTCGAGATATAGGTGTAGTGACTTGCTACCAAACAAAACTAACGAGAGTTACCATTTGAATCAAGTTTAAATGGTTATTTAAAACATCCTTCTACTTTTTGCACGTGTGTACTTGGGCGGATTACCTCGTCAAATCTGGAACTGGTAGGAAACCACGTGCGTCAGGTTCTAAACATATTAAAATTCCTGTTTCCTGCGTAAGTTCTATTTATAATATACAACATGATGACAAGGTATGCCGTCATGTTGTTGGGTAAAGGATCTCTTGTCTCGTGTAGGAGTCGGAGATGCCATTGTTAATAGTTCCTGATGACCTTGCCAACAAGCAACAAATACTGAATCATATCTATTTGTTGAAATTAGTGACGGGTTTTCTTGCCAACACCAAGTTTATGTACTGATTCATTATTTGTATACGAAGGCATGCTTATATGATTATGGGCACTTAGATAAACTTGTTATTTTTACCATATAATTACTTATGCAATGGTAAGGATAAACTTGTTATTTTTACCAGTTTCTTATGCAATGGTAACTATATCTTTTTGAGATTATGGAGTAGAACCTATAGTTCCATCGGTCCTTGTATTTCGTTTTCTTTGTTTCTGCATTTTACCACTTTTTCTGGTGATATTTTACAGCGAAGTGCTTTTGGAATTCTTTTGGATAATTTTGTTTAATGTTCCATTTTTATTCAACGAAAATACTTTATCAGTTGCTCTTTGTATCTTAATAGTAGTAGTATCAATGTTCTGTCCGACTGCATTTACAGTAGAACTGTTCACCAGCAAATGTTCTCATAGAAAAAAATTGTTAATTATACAAATAACTTTAGATCTATTTGCTTAGAATAGGATAAAACACGATTTTAAAATTATTTACTTAAAATAGGAAACCATCGGGACGAGTTTGTTTATCAAAAGATTATATGTTGGAGTTTTCTGTAAACTCAGTTGTATGCTAATAATAAAATAAATAATTAAATCAATCAGATGAACCACTGACGCGAGTTGAGCAAATTTCCAAAATTAGGTTTCTACTTTTTGAGGTTTCAACCAACTATTTGGGAAATTGATCTACTCATGAAGGCGCTGAATAGATGACTACGAGTACAAAATATAGCCTATATACAGAGTGTTCATAAAGTCCCTTTAACCCTCTCATTAATTTTGTTACTGAAAAAAAGTTTACAAAACCTTGTATATACCTTGTGTTGCATAACATGACTCATTTTTTGAATATATGACCCTCTATGATTTTGGGGGGCTTATGGGGTGAGGGGTGCTAACAATTTCAAATATAAAGGTAGGTCATTTAATACACCATTTAAAAGGTTATTAAAAGACAAACACAATGGCGCAAACTAGAGTTTAATATCTTGCTTCGTTTCAAAGTAATGGGCAATCAAAGTTCTGGAAAAGAACATACAACCTACTTATTCTTAATATCAACAAATTAATAACCCGCTTTGATGTTATGATAACAATATCATTTTCCAGAACTTTGATTCTCCATTATTTGAAACGAAGCAAGATACTAAGCTCTAGTTTGCGAAATTCAGTTTCTCTTTTAATTCGCTTTTTAATGGTGTATTACATGACCTACTTTTATATTTGAAATTGTTTACCACCTACCCCCTCAAGCCCCCCAAAAGCATAAAGGTTCAGATATGTCAAAATAATTATCCTGTTATTCAACAAAAGATATATACAAAGTATTGTTAACTTATTCTCAATAGCAAAAATAATAAAGGGGGTTAAAGGAACTTCATGAACTCTCTAAATTTTTGTATTCATTATTCTCCTTTTACACTATCAGAATCATGAAAGTAACATAATTATAATAACATTAAATAATAATAAATACTACATAAAACACTAAAATAAAATTTACAAAAAATAATTCAAAATAGAACATAAACACTATTATAAACCTATACAACTAAACAAAGAAAACAAAAATTATAAACCTTTCTGTCATAATTGTACAAAGAAAATAAAAGTACTTCATTTAGGTTTACTAAGCCTGTTATGAAGCTACTAAAATTAAAAAAATAAACATAAATATTACTTGTTAAACTGCGTGGATTAGAAAAAATCCGGCTGTAAAACTTATATCATATTTAAAATTAACAACATAATAATAACAATATTTATCACAATTGGTGGAGTATGTTAAAAACGTAGGCAAAATTGAATACGAAAAATATATACACAAAGAAATACTACAAAATAATTTAACTTATCCTTTAAAAGAAAACTCAAAGCAACATACTCTTACAAAAAAAAACTCACTCTCACATACAGTACATGCACACACGATAGTCAAAAAACATCGTCCACATGTTAAGTTGTAATATTTGAAATGGCGCGTTATTTGATTTAATTTTGTTTGTAGATTTCTTATATGAGGGTTCCAAGACACCCTGTAATCCACAGTCAACCCCAGATACTTTATACTTTGAACCTGTTCAATAGAATTACATTGATGCAGGCATGTAGTAGGCTACTATTATAAACACATTGTAAACACTGTTACGCCAGAGGGGTATAACTTATTACTTTTTACCCCTCGGCCTCCAACATCGGCCCAAGCGCTGCTTCGTCTAGCTCGCAGCTCGCTTTTCGAGTTTGCTCTTCAGTCTTGTGGCCTCGTATCTGAAGTTGCCCCCATGGTGAAATTCCCCAGGTGGATTTGAACCATGTATGTTTATAGTATTTTACGTTTTGATCGATTTTGGGGAAACCAGATAAGCTATAAGATCGTGTAAAAAAAACCAAATATGCAGCATATCCTCCTGTAGGTCCATTTATTTTATTTTTATATAAAACCCCCCGAAATGTTCCTTCTAGTACGAAAAATCTCAAACAATTTTACTTCCTGTAAAAAATGTGCTTCCAATTGTTGGATTTTGTCGGATAACGAACTCATTTGAGTGATTAGAACACTAACGTGTGTACCAAATTTGGACCAAATCGGACGTAAAATGTGGTCGTTAGTTTGCGAACACAAATACATAATATATATAACATTTTTATTGACACCCCCAAAACGTGTTATGTGAACCATGATCGGTGCTCATTGACCACTCTTGACCTTAGAGCTGCAATAGCTCATCTGTCCTATGGAAATTTGCTAGTAAGACCACCTTTAGAAAGATTGTTAATGCTTACAAGCGATATTCTAGTCAAGGTCGACTCCACTGAGTTCAATGCAGTAATTTGATAGGTATTGCACACACTTAATTAATATTTCTTCTTTACCAGAAAAAACATGTTTTGTAATCATTTATTTTGGTAAGGGATACATGGTTTTATGGGTACCTCAAACCTATTACCCGTTACTTGATATAAATAAAAATACTGATTAGGCTATTTATATAACTTATTCCTCTCTGGCAAAAAAAGTAGAACCTGTAATCAGTACCATACTCCGAGACGTGGTACTTCAGAAGAAGATATCCCAAGGTCATGTCCAGAACGGACAAAAACTCGACAGCAGGTTGGACGCATGAACTATCATTATCAGAGAAATTAGTCTTCTAGTTTTTATATCGCTTCGAAGTCGCTAACCTCGCAGTGGGAATGAACCCGTCGTACTATTGTTGAACGAAAACTTGAAGAATTTCGTAAGGCCATAGCCTTTTTGAAGCGTCCGCTTTAATGTCAAATTTACTATTGTACTTTAGAATATATTATTTGAAGTTCGTGATACCAATGTTTGGCCTTTGCAAATATTATATAAAATCGTTACCTACATAATTGTTATGGAATTGAGTATTCAACTTAATTTCAGGAAAAAAACAAAGGTGTTAATATTTGGGTTAAACTTTATTTTTAATGTTAATAGTTTCAAACTCGTGTAACTTAGATATTGTCTAAAAAATTAAGCAAATACTTGTAGTGCCGATACAAATGAATAAAAAAAGCCATAATCTTTATAAAATATATTGGACATTTGATATAATAAAACTTGAACCCAGAATCTCACAACTAACACGTTTTTTAACTCAAACGCTTTTCAATGACAAAGTCACCTTCTTCGGTGCTGCACGAGCTTTAATAACGAAAGTAGGATGACTATAATAACCAACTATAACTATATATACTCGTAGTTATAATGTGATTACTGTAGCTCTTGCATCAATGAAAATTGCGCCTTTGTCGTTGATACGCGTTCCTTTGATTAATGAATTCCTTTTCTATCAGCTTAAAAAAAAGGAATAGGTTCTCAATTCGTCCTTTTTTTTATGTTTGTCCAGCGATTTTTTTTTTCAAATGAAAGAAGGATATCCCACGGTGGTTCCACACCAGTTTTGTGAGGATTGATCCAATATGTGGCAAGTAATTAATTTGTTTATGTTCTTCCAGCGATTATTCGGAAACCACTTTACCGATTTCAATGATTCTTTTTTCAAATTAAAGAGGATAATCCCCGGTGGTCCCATTCAAGTTTGGTAAGGATTGGCCCAGTATACAACCAGTAATTCATTGTTTTATGTTCATGCAGCGATTATTCCGAAACTACTAGACCGATATCGATGTTTCTTTCTACCGGTGGTATCATTCTAGTTTTATAAGGATTGATCCAATATGTGGCCAGTAATTGATTTGTTTATGTTTGTTCAGCAATGATTCTAAAACTACTGGACCGTTTCGATAATTCTTTTTTTTAAATGATAGAGGGGCATTCCCGGTGGTGTCATTCCAGTTTTGCAAGGATTGATCTAATATGTGGCCAGTAATTTAATTGTTAATGTTTGTCCAGCGATTATTCAGAAACTACTGGAAAGATTTCGATGATTTTTTTATTTAAATGAAAGAGGATAATGGTTCAACTACAGTTTTGTAAGGATTGACTAGTAAATCATTGTTTTATGTTTGTCCAGCGATTATTCCGAAACTACTTTACCGATTTCGATGATTCTTTTTTCAAATGAGAGATGATCATCCACCGGATTTCCTACTATAGTTTTGTAAGAATTGGTCCAGTATGCGGACAGTAATTCATTGTTTTATGTTTGTCCAGCAATTATTCGAAATTATTATGCAGAACAAACGTAATTTCAAAGTCATTCAACAATATTTGATGCCACAACCAAATAAATTTAAAATAGTTGAATTATTTTAAGTTTCTGACATTTTTATATAGCCGTTTTAATATTTTCCTTTTTAATAGTTTTTCTATATTTATTACTGGTAAATTTGTAAACAGTTTTTTTTGAGTAGATTAATTTTGTTTAAAATTGTTTGTTAACATTGTATAATGTTTAAAGGTTCCGTCATTGAATTTGAATTAGAAATATTTTTTAGATTAAGGCAAAATCAAATCATTGTCATCTCAGCAAACGGTATTTTGCTTCTATGAATATTTTACAATAAGAGTACGAACATTTAATTCAATTTGGACTTTATATTATAGGTTAAAATAGGTATAGACCTACTACAATGACGTTCATTTGTATAAAACTTTCCAACTGTTATAATTTTGTTAAACTGGTTGCTATGGTAATAAATCTTTTGCTTTGTATTAAATCAGATGACTATGCATCGATAAAACATGTGTTTTTGTTGCTTATTACCTTGATGCACCCCCTGCTATCTTCGTTCACCAACTCTGGTGATGAACAATGGCGAAACTAATGCAAGCAGATTATTGTACACTCTAACATTTTCACAGAAATGACGATTGTGCGGCAGCTAATGTAAGGCAGAAATCTAATTAGACACGATCATCCACAAAAATTCGACTTGTGACATGCGTTGTAATTTCACCATTAATATTTAAATAATCAATAATCAATAATCAACATTTGAAGCAAATTTTAATATTACCAACTAAAGGAAAGAAAAACACCAGATCACACCAGATTGATGACTTATAACATATTTAGCCTTTTGTTTGCTTTTACCTAATCTAAAAAAAAACTGTTGTGAAGAATAATTACCTGATTATAAATTGTCCAAATTGGTTACAAATAAACATGTTTTGTTTCAATGTAGGCCTACCTAAAATGATCTAAGTTTTCAATACAAATCAGCTGTTTTATTCATAATATGTAACAAAAGATGTATTGTTTGTGTTGCTGTTACTTAGTTAATATAACACAAAAAACCTGTTGGGTGTGAAACATAATAAACTGATTTGCTAAGTTATTATCTAAAAAAACATGTGTTGCTAAGCTTTTGATCCAAGCAGCTGTTTTATCTGACAGGGCTGGTAGTGAACTCCTTAATGTTCACTATTTATACGTTTAAAAATGAATATTTTGCAAAACAATTTCTTAGCGTGTGTCTTTGACCCCATTAGAATATATCTTTAAATTTTCATATTTGTATCTTGAGTAGTTGTGGTTTTCTACGTTGATTCTATGCCAGTCAGTCAGTCAGTCAGTCAACAATCATTCAGTCAGGACAAATTCGCTTATATAATTACATGTATATAACGAATTTTTAACGTCCTGTTTGTCAAAAAATAATGTATTATTAGTTTTTAAAAATATTGATTGCTCATCTACAAACTTTTACAGCTTTATTTGTGTTTCTATTCTACATCTTATTACACTGTGCATTGACCGGCGTGTACGTACATCTTGTACTCTCGAATCCTAATCCTTACATTTGCATCCAAATAATGGCATAATCCTCGAGTGTCGGCACGAGCGGCTTAACTACGTTACAGAATTAATTAACTCGTAGAAAGTTTATGTTAATATTAAACGTTATGCACTGAGGCAGAGATTGTGTAAAGGCTGAGTTAGATAAGTTCCGTGAATGTTTGGAGTTTTGTCACTACACTCGACGTCATTGGAGGTCTGGGAATTATTGTTTATTATTATGAAGAGACAACTTACTGCAACTAATTTTAAATGTTTCTCACTGCTGGATTTTTAGAAAGGTGGATTTTTATAACTCAACTGTACGTATCGAGTTATATTAATATATACTCAGCTGACTGTGTCCATCAGGTTAACAAAATAATAACATAGTTGGAAATCTTAAAAACGTTGCTAAAATTGTAAACCCAGATGTTGGTTTCAACCTATAACATACAAGGCCAGGGTGAATTCAATGTTCGTATCATAATTAAAATTTTTCGTAAAGAAACTAACCAAATGTTTGATTACATTTAGCCTAAATAAACTGATTTGATTTTGTCTTGACCTAAAATTTTAATAAGTTTTATTTAAGCAAGGAAATCTTAAAGAATGTAAACCGATTAATGTTAAACAAAAAATAGTTTAGGGCTAAGATGATCGACCTACCTGAGACAGAAATATTTAAAGACATAACAAAGTTTGGGTACCAATCATGCATTGCTTAAATAAAACAACATCATTTATGAAACTGTATTATAACTAAAATAAAATATATATTTAGGCTTCTACAATTTTGTGCTGCATGAAATATTGTAATCTAATTTTTAGTATGTAGCGCAATAATTTATTGTTTTGATTAGTAATGTTTTACACTTGGTACAATTAAATAGTAAGACAAATTTTATTCAGATAAAAATGTCATGGGATCAAACTTGTTCTGTTGGAAATTTCCTATAAAGTAGTGTTTTAATTTGGACTATTATTTTAAATTTGCACATGTTTTATGCATGTCTAGTGTTTTGGAACTTGATTCCGAATTTTGAGTCAACAGTAACAAAACAAATAAAAAAGGCCTTAAAAAGCGCTTTTTTATAAATTTGATGGAAAAATAATTAAATGGACAAAAATAAAATAAAATACAAAATTACACATTTTCGCCGATATTATTTAGTTTAGCCTGTATATAAATCAAAATTTCTAATATTGAAAATGTAGTTCAATTAAAATTGTCC
>JAGFPH010023311.1:0-12018 GCA_018207615.1 Philaenus spumarius
CCTTTTAAAAAGAGAAGCTTTCTTTAATATTTTCCCATTTTGGCATTTTCTTCAATAGTGTCTTCTTCGTCCCCTGGTTGCTGGATTAAAAAGAGCCTCCTCCTCCTATGCTCCAGGATCTCGCACACAAATATGACGTGCGTTGCTTACTCTTCTGCCTGATTACAAAGCCAACAGCGTTGGTCGCCTTCAAGGATTCCCACTGTTGCTAGATGTTTCCTGAACTGACCATGTCCAGTAATGAGTCCTACAGCTCTTTTGAGCTACGTTCGGTCTAACTTGATTAGGGATTTAGTAAGCTTAGCAAACGCCCTTGTTTAATCGTTTACTCTGCGTGTGCCCAGGTAATTTCTAGTGTTGCTATTCCCTGACCCAGTTTCTTACTGCGCTCTTGGCCATGCTACGGCTAATGCAGCACATTGGTTCTGGCCCCATGAATGGTGCAGATGCTCCTTTTTTTGCAAGAGAATCCGCCATCTCATTTCCTGAAATTCGACTGTGTCCTGGCACCCATCTCAATTCCACCATATTTAATGAGGAAAGTCTGACTAGCGTTGAGAGGCACTCCTTCACCAGTCTGGATCTGACTTGTACTGAGTCCAGCGCTTTAAGTGCTGCTTGACTGTCAGAGAGTATTAGGATATGTCTATTCCTGTATCCATTCGACAATTCTAAGTGGGCGCAAGCAGTGCGTCCCAAGACTCGCAATGATGTTTGCCTTTGGTGAATACGCCATAGCCAGAATTGCTGCCTATCAACGACCCATTTGTGTACCAGACTAGAGTTCTTTTGGTAGATCCTGGTTTGATGTTTCCTTCCCAGTCTTCTCAAGTTCCGAGGGTTACCGTAAAGGGTCTACTGAAAATGTACTCGGTGTGCATTGCATCAGTCACCATGTCTAACACCGAGTTTTTAAGTACGGTGTTTACAATGTCGGAATGTCCTGCTCTTGGCATGCACCTCCGCCATTCGTTCACACTTGTTAGTCTTATGTGAATGTCTACAGGCGGAAGAACAAGAATCACTCCAAGATACTTCACCGACGTGGAAATGTTCAACCGAGTGTTGTCCATGGATATCCTCTCCAGGGCTGTAAAGTTCCTTTTCTTTGTGAAGGGAACTATAGTGGTTTTTCTGGGATTGACATTGAGGCCTTCCATGATTTAACACGTCTCAGGTCTCTGTTTATGATATCCGAGACAGTGTCATCACTTTTACCAATAACCAAGATTGCTATGTCATCTGCATAGTCTTGGATGTATATTACTGACTGATTTCTGTAAGGAGACCATTGACCACCAAGCTAGACATCAGATGTGAAAGAACCCCATCACTTGTGGGCAACCTCTTGTGACCGTAACCTCAAACGATTTACCAAGTATATCTCTATCATAATTTTCGTGCTCCCCTCAATTTTCTTTATTTCCATGTGGAAATGTGCTAAGTTGGATGTAAATAAGTAAAATGTGGCTTCACTTAAAGGGTTGCTGAAAAATTATACCAATATTTTTTAGCTTTGCCTCAATTTAGGAAAAATCTTTTAAAGGTTCAAACTGCCTGCCGAACAGTTGGTAAGTGTCACAGTTTTGTTTCTATTGTTAATTGGTGTAATCAAATTAAGTGAAATGTTTTTCGATTGGAGGTGTTTTGCCTGATTTGAATTGTAGGTTATAATTTTTAAATGCAATTTGTTTTTTTAATATTATGAATAACTATAACAGTTCCAATTAAACCTTTATGTTTGTTGATTTATCACTTGATTAATTATATGTATATATATTTAGAATGGATTGTTTAAATGGATATTCAACCAGATTTTGATAATTTGATATGCTCATCGAAAAGAAAGAAAATCTTAATATAGATGGTGTCAAATCTGGAAAGATTCTAGACAAAGTAGCCTAATAGACCAGCACCTTACATGAGCTTTTCATGAGGAGTTTCTGCACAAAGTTATCTAATGTTATTTATTTATTAGGCAATTTAAAACACTGTACCCTACCAGTTAATTAGGCCTACATAATATATATTTTTTTTAATTCCTTAGTCGTTTTGTAGGGAAATGTTGCAAGAATAAGCGAATTGTTGATACTAAAGAAAAAAATCTGTAAGGATTATTTGTCGGCCCCCTGTGCAAAGCAATCCTTTATAGAACTATTTTTATAGAACTAAAAGTTATGAGAATAATTAATTTGTACATCTTCTTAATGCTAAATAAAGTAAAACAAATCAAAGATCACTAGAGAGGATATGCACATTTAAAATATGCTCCAGAAAAAAGTTGGAAATTCCATTTTGTAGATTAAGTAAATCTCAAAATAGCTATGAAATAATTGGCCTTAAAATGTTTAACTTACTTTATAATAAAGTACCTATACAAGTTTTTTAGAGAAAAAAATTATAAGTGGATAATGCAATTTTAAACTCCTTTAATGTCCTTTTTATAAACTACACCCTTAAAATGCGGCACAACCCAATATCTAAGTGCTGTTAGCACCTTTAAACGCATGCACACAAACACATGCTTAGATGATTCCATAGTTCACGAAACTTCCAATAGAGTGCAGAGAGATGTTCTTTGAGTATGTTTAGACCAAATAAAAAACATAAGCAATGTCTGTGACATCTTATCGGTTTGTGTTCTGCAGCCAGAGCAAATGAGTCTACTATCGCAAGTATTCTCAGCGCGGCTTACGCCTAAAGTAGTAGCTATCTGTTTCACTCAGCTGTTCCTTGTTTGTTTTTGTACTGATAGCTGACTGATATTCATTCCAAAGTTTTAATTTGTATGAGTTCTTGTTTTTCTTAGTTTAGTAGGCTACGTAATTATTTTATTTTTAGACAACAATAAGTAGCCTATTGTTTTTACGTATTTTTAGTTGTTGACTAATTGTAAATTCGGCTAAGTTTAATTTTTTTTTAATTCTTAAAAATATTTAAAACAAGTTTAAAATTAGTTGAGTATTTTTTGTGTGTACTACTTAAGCCTAAGAATCAAAATTTTAAAAGAACATTGAAAAAATAAATAGGTATATATTTTTTTAACTCTAAATGAGCGGTAGCTCATATTTTAGCTTAGCGCTTTTTTTTTAAGGGTTAAGGAGAAACAATGATGTCGGCTAAATTAGGCTACATAAAAATTAGGCATGCCATAGGCCTATATGGTGGATATATGATATAAGTAGTGTATTGATGTTTTATTTTATATTTTAAATTCAGTTCTGTATATATTATTTGTCCTAAAATTTTAAACTAAATTGTATTTATTATGTTGTCAATATCAAATACAGTACATGCAATAATGGTTAATGACAATAAAGAGATATGACATGATACTTACTTATTCAAATTGTAGCAAATTTTAAATCTGGAGTCATCATCCTTTGCTCGTTTCACTTCTTCAACACCTTGAGTATCATGTCCTTTTAATGTTAGAACGTCCAACATTTTTTGCCATGTGACCAGTGGCATTATAACTCTATCCAGTAACAACATACCAATTTTAAGACATGTTAAAATCACAATAATATTGATTCATTATCTATATCTATATACATAATTAATTTGCTAGGGGTTATTTTGTGAGTAGAACTCCTCCTGATGTTTTTGGTGTCATTTTACAGAGCTCACTCTGAAGTTGTGCTTCCCTTAAAATGAGCTGAATGTATGTTAAGGGCTTCGCCCCAGTGGCCCTCAAAGTTGCCATGTTAATCTTATGGAAGGTCAATCTTAAGGAAGAAGAAGAAAGATTTCTTTTGATTTTATCAGGGGCACAAAAAACAGCTGTTCGTATGAAAAGCTTAAAACAGCTGATTTTGATCAACAGCTGATTTTGATCAACAACTGATTTGGATCAAAAACTGAATATAATTTTAGGTTACTAGGTAAATCAAGCAATAGCGAAGCATTGCCCGGTCCACTAGTTTAGAAAATTAATTTAACTCCTCACGATTTCTAATAAATACTCGTTATTCAAGGATAACTTTGTTTTACTGTTATAATAATAATTTTAGTAATATAATCTAATGATGCGAGCAAATTGTAATAGTTGCTGTACCATCCCGTCAAAATTATATATATAAATACAGTACAGTTTAACTTGTAGTTGTTGAAACATATAAATGTGTTATAAGCAAACATATTAGAAGCCATTTTTATAAATAGCTAAAATTTGCAATTGGGCTCCACACCACATTGCAAACCAATGCGCAAAAAACACACCTGAATCAAATTATTAGGCTACATAATTCAAACCTAGCCTTAAAAAACCTCACTTCCCTCGCACGTCCTTCTCGTGATATATATGGATTCATTTTTGTTATGATAAATTGTCACAAATATATTCAAGCAATAAATAAAATTAATCGCATAAATAAGCAGAAACTACGATCAATTTTTACACTTGACGATGTTTTTACACTAACGTTTACAAGCTCATGCAATTCACTAAAATGTTACCGGTATCAATTAATGTGATATGCTTTTCTGAGATTCATTTAAAATTTTGTTTTCAAATTCTGGATTTTTTTAAATTTCCAAACATTTATGTCAGTGTTTACTGAATAGAATCACAGATTAAAGTCTAGAGATCACTTAAGTAGCATTGTCTAGATCAGCATTGGTTTGTATACCAAATGTTAACTATCTTGCAGCTGAAAATATAATATTTCTAGTCACTGAAATCAGAAAACCATTTTTATTATCTTTGAATTAAACGAAGCAAAGCTTCAATTCCTCAACTTTTATTTGTGTACCTTATTCGAATTATTAATTTTCTTTAAGTCTGGCAGGATAAGTAGGCCTATAACACCCACTATTTTCTTTATTAAAAGAAGGAAATAATATTTTATATAATAGGCTATTAATTACAATAAATATTAAGTAAATATTAATTCTATAAAAAAGGACATCAAGAAGTAGTACAATAGCTATAGCCCGTGATGTTCGTATTACAAAATACTAGGGGACACCCCTGCATGCTCCGCATACCAACCTTCTATACACATAATCATGTTATGTTTTCTTTATAATAAAGGTATAGGATTAATAATAACCCCAAAGCTAAGATGGTAAATAATGATAAATTAACAGATTAACGTATATTTGTAAGACATCTGGATTGCATCTATTCATCTACTTGGTGACTTGAAAGGTGGTAGGCTATGTAAAAGAATTTCAGAGTTTACATAGATGAAAAGAGCTACTTAGCGTATTTTTGCAGACATAAGACCTAGCGCATTTAATTCCTGACGTCAAAAACCCCCTACATGCAAATTTTCATCCAAATCATTAGAGTCGTTAGCGAGATCCCCGAAATAAATTTATAAATATACAAGAATTGCTCGTTTAATAAGATAAGATTGATAATTATGGGTTATCACAACGCAAACACAATAATCGGTCTAGTCAGCTGGACGAATTTAAAGCTATAGTTTCTGCGTTGGATTTTGTGTTAAACAGTTGTACCGATGTTAACGAAAGAAGAAAGGATTTTTACTTTAAAAACTTTTTACAAAAGTGGTGCTACTATTAATGAATGGGGTAACACATTGTATTACTGAATGTTGAATGCTGGTAAACAGACTGTGACTGTAAGCTAGGGCTATTTTTTTTCAAGCAATATGGCCAGTTATCCTAATGTTCCTATAAAAAAAGGTAAACTTTGGCATGAATTTACTTTACGACCCTCAGCTGACATGTAAACATGTACAGGTAAACATGTAACTAAAAAGACGAAGTTAGAACTTCAAACTTGCAATTCTGTTATACAAAACAACTTAATTGATGTTAAAAACTTATACATGTTTACAAAGTGGAAACATACTGTGACTAGAGACTGTAAGTTAACACTTCAGGCTTTTTTTATTTTCATTGATTCAAAATACATCAATGCAACGAATACATTTAAACCCTTATTATACATATTGCATTGATTTAGTGTATCGAATCATGAACATCGATGGATATCGAGTTTGTAGTAAAGAACGGTAGTAGGCCTAACCACGTAAGGTAGTATTAATGTATTTTACAGAATTTTAAAAAGTGAAAATTGTGTGTTCCTGTTTTGTTATAACTGTATTTTATTAGGTGATGTTAAGTTGTAGGAATAGCGGAGTTCAACAATTATGTTTATTTACATTCGCATGTCATTAAAAAGTTACGTCTAATATTTCCTCAGTTAAATAAGATGTGAAATGAGTTTAAGTGTCTTATTTTCTGATTATAATTAGGTATTTATATTAAATTATATATTTTTTTCTTAAATAATACTGTTAGAAATATAATTAACATAAAAATTTTGTATTAGAGCATTTTTTGCGAATACGTTGGCACCTTTGCCAACTTTAGCCATTCCGATTATTATTCTAACCTAAAAATTATAGCCTTTAATTTTAAAAAAATGCTTTAACTTTGATACTAGCCTATGCCTTGTCAGATGAAAACGCTAATGTTAATACCTGCAATGTGAAATAGAATATAAGTTTTGATCTTGTTTAAAACCAAAATTTAAATCACACTTTTACAATAATAATTAATAATTATTGTACTTTAAATTTTTAACCTACAAATCAACAACAGAACTACACGTACACAGTACACACACGCCAAGTTTTATAAACACATAAACAGTAAAGGTTGCCTCATAGTCATGTATGTAAACAAACTCGAACCCTCACACCATCAATACCTCCTATAATACAGGCTGTACCTATACAATTTTTCGCAACATCATTCACAAAAATGTTTTAATAGAGAACAACAAAGTATGATAGTTAGCACAAACTTTAAAATCATCCAATAAAACACTGGTTGACATATTGATTTTCCACTGCACCTCTTGGATGAAATATTTTTAAACTGTTGACACCATACCCTGTCATGTGACGTTACTGTAAAGCCGCGACTGCCGCGTTTACACCGGAGTTGTCAACTTGTTGGCAGTTTTAAGAAAATATTGACAACTTTTGGATGTTGCCAACATGTTGACAACAAAAATATCGTTTCCCGTCGGTTGTCGGTAAAGATCAAAGAAAGTTAGCAACAAAATGTTGCCAACATATTGACGGACGCTAAAAGACATGCAACTTGTTGGCAACAAGTTGACAACTTTCCTCACTCTGCCTTCGCGCGCCAGACAGCGCGTCATCACTCCAGTTGTAGTCAAGGACAAACCCATTTTAACGTGTGTTTGTGTTAGGTTCAGTTGAAACGTTGAAAGTTTACAATGGAAAGTGAAAGTGTCGAATGGTCGCGTGCAATAATATCTGCACTAATCGAAATGTATAGGGAAATAGAGGTTCTTTGGAACCCGAAAATTGCTTCGTACAAAAACAAAAATTTAAAAAACTATGCTTGGCGTAAAATTGCAGTTGAACTGCAAATGGACAAAGTAGACGTACAAAGCAAAATGAGGAGCGTGATCACCCAGTTTCAGCGGGAAACTAAGGAAGAGTGGCGCTGGTGCTTCCCAAGCAGTAAAATGGTGGGCTTTAAGTTCATTTTTTATCTTTGTATATTTTATAATTAACTTGAGGTATATAATGAGTTTGAAATATTTAGCCTATTTTGCCACATTTCAAAGTACATTAATTTAATATTCAATATTTAACCATTGAGTACCGGTTTTACGACTTTATTTTGTCACACAACTACAACACGTCTTTCATGCCACAGTTTTTTAAAATCTAAAAAAGTTATAATATTTTTGTTTAAAAAATGTTTTTGGTTAAACGTACATTATAAAAAAAAAAATTGGGTGTGCGTCGGACCACACGGTGGAAGTTATACTTCTTTGGCCATTCTCATACACCCACTCACGCACACAAACAGACAGGATATATAAATGAAATATAAGACATTTTTCAATATTATTCAATATATTTATCTTCAATATATTATACGTGACTTCATTATTATATTATACACCTATATTATCATTATCAGTAATTATATATTGTGGATTCGGTGACCCTACTGTCGATTAATCGATAGTTCTTAAAAATTTGTTCTTACTTTTCAGCGTGACGCGTTTTCTCGACCAACATCCCATCCCAAAGTGTCTAACGGGCGCAAAGAAGTATAACTTCAAAAACCTATCAATAAGTAGGATAAAATTTTGTATGTACATTTTCTAATGTACATGTATTAGATAATAATTTAACAAACTATACAAAATCTGTTAAAGTATACATAGGCCTAGCCTATCTATAAATGCATAGGTATATACTGTATATTGTTTTAATAAACTTACTTGTTTAATTGAAACAAAATATTTTTCAAGCAGTTTTGCTTATGAGAATGTAATTATTTTATTCAACATTTAAAGTTTTTTACATTGGAATTGAGCATTTGTTACGAAAATAAAACGGATTTATACATTGAATTAAGTTTATTCTCACGTGATCAAATTATTGGCGCGAATTATTTTGTTGGCAACATGTTGGCAATACATTTTGTTGCCAACATTTGGTGTAAACGCGACTTAATACAAAATTTTAAACACAAATTGAGACCCATGAGATGCTAGGTATGCAATGCAGTTGTCTGCTTGTAATATTGAGTGGAGCAAGTATTTTTGAAGTGATAACTTCTATTGGCCCGTTGGGCACTTTCGACTTGGCTATGTTTTCGAAATCTCGCGTCACGCCAGATTTCCCGCGAGATCTCGCGTCACGCCAGATTTCTCGCGAGATCTTGCATCACGCCAGATTTCCCGCGAGATCTCGCATGACGCCAGATTTCTCGCGAGATCTCGCGTCACGCTTTTGTTTAGACACAAGTCAGATCGTGGAGAGGGAATATTATTAATACATTATTTACATTTATTAAGCCGGTTCTACACGATGCTACGAACACCTTCCAACGTTGGACGTTTGATGGTTCGTCACATCGTGTGGCCGTTGTTCAAACCTACGAGCGTCCAATGGCGAGCGTCGAACATTCGCATTTGACCATGTTCGGGCCGATGTCGGTATTTTTGCACCGAGTCAAAGGGATGCCTCCAACGTTTGAAGGAAAATGTTCGTTGGTTCGACTCAACGGCTACACGACTCGTTCATATGAAGCACTATTTACTCTCTATTTACACCAAAGACCCGTCTTGTTTATGTTTATCTCTGTGTTTAATTTTAATCAGTAATATTATTCATTTAAATTTTCACAGGTAGCCTAAGTAGGCTACAATTTATATTTCATACTTGATACTAGTAAGTTCCCGTGAAAACTTAGAAACAGATTACCGGTAATTAGATACTATACATTTAAAAATAAAATTTAAAAAATTTACTATTTTAAAAACAAATTTTATTTAGGCCTGTCTAAATATGATGTGGGGATTTTTAACCCGTTAAATGTGTACAATTAAAACATATATTATTATTATTATCATCTTCATCCATTTTTGCAACGTTTGTACTAAACTGTTTTCTAACTAAAGTATTCGATCGAACATTCGATTCACCGTGTAGCAGGAACATTCGCTGAACCATCTGTCGAACTTACTTGTCCCAAACGTTCGGTCCAACATTGGAGCGAGGGTTCGTAGCATCGTGTAGAACCGGCTTTAGCATAGCAATCAAATTAACACATAAGAATTAGTTAATAGTACCTGGAGACCGAGCTAAAGCTCGATTATAAGCAGGGCTATGATTTCAATAATAAATATTGGATTATTGAGTTTTGAGGTTAGGCCTATAACATTAAACAACTAAATAAAGGGTATATACAACATTAGGCTTACCTGTAATAAAAATACAGTTTAAAGTATTAACCACAATCTCAACGCTATGCCTCAGAAATAAGTCAGGAATAAATTAAAGTATTATTTCAATATCGATTTATTCCTAGGGCCTAGTTAGCTCACGTCAATAACTACTATTATTGCAAATTTCCGTGAACATCGTTTAGGTTAGGCCTATAACATTAAACAACTAAATAAAGGGTATGTTTATTATGTATTCGTTGCCATGGTAACTATAAATAGATACAACATTAGGCTTACCTACAATAAAATAAATACAGTTTAAAAGAAAGCAGATGATTATTGTAATGGCATTGAAAACATTTGCATCAGCTGTGCTTTGTATTGTTTAAAATGGACAAATTTCACTTTTTAATTTAATAAAAAGACGTAGAAAACGAATTTTCCCAGACTGGTGACCATTTTCAATCGATTTCTCGTGGCCAAAAGCCTAATATAAAATCAAAAAATCAAAAATCCTTAGACGGAGATTCCAGATCCATTTAGCAGACAAACAATTATCTCTCGCTTTAGAAGATAAGATAATATAACAGCTGATTTCGCCCATCATCTGTAATTCTTAAACAAAACCCAGCGTAGATTATATTTTGGGGTTATAATTACAACTTCAACCATTAAAATTTCTTGTGATGTTAATTTTCTTATATATTAGTTATACAACTAATGTAGGCTTCTATAACTATAAGTTATATGGGCTTCTACACGTTATAAGATTTGCTTTGGGGTTATAAACTGTATATAAAACTAACCTTTGATCATCAATATATTCGTTTATACAAATTTCAAGAAGGATACCAAACTGTTTAACTTCGCAAACATTCGTACATCTTTGTATAACATATTTGATTATTAATTTCTTTACTGTAATCTAATATTAACAACTTCTAAATCATTTGATCTATCAATATGAAATAAAAGGTAACTAAAAGATAATATTTTTACCTTTCTTTAAATATATAATAACGGATATAAATAAACAATTTGAACAAATATGCCTACAGTTTTATAATCCTTATAATTGTACACATTTACCGAGTTAAAAATCCCCGTAGTCATAGAAGTTATCACTTCCAACGTGTGGTCTTAAGCACACCCAGTTAATTTTTTTTTAATCAATACTTTGGAGCACCTCCTGACTTAAACAAAACAATTGCACAGAAAACTACTGAATTTACAAACAGCTGTAAAACAACAATTGAGGCAACCATTTCCAAACAGCTCCTTGTCCACAAAAATTCAATTTTTAGTTATTGGCACCACTGTCTTCCTCTTTTTCTGTAATTCTCTTTTTACTTTCTCACTATACTATAGTATAGAGAAAGTATAGTGATCGCAAAAAAATCGATGTTGAGATTTTTGTGGATATATCCGTTTTGGGACCCCCTGAGTCTAAAAACGTGGTTTTTGCAAAATGTCCGTCTGTATGTATACAAAGCTAGAGCGAAAACTATTCCATAGATTTCAAACAAATTTGCATCAGACATGTCAAGTAGGCCTGTATAGATGCACGAAAAAGGGTTTTGAAAAACAACTCCCTTTTTGGTCAAAAAACCCCCAAAAAATCAGTTGTTATTTTTTATAAAAAAAACAGCTCTAACGATTTTGATCAAATTGGCTTATTTGTAGCCTTTAATGTGCCCTACCATATGCAAAAACCCGCATCTTTCTAAAAATTCTCATTCAGCTAATAATAATAATAATAATAACTGATTTTTGGGGGTTTTGTGGCCATAAAGGAGGTTGTTTTTTAAAATTTTTCACAACCGTTTTACGTGCATCTATAAAGACCTAAATTAATTGACGTGTTTGGTACAAATTTGTTCGAAATCGATAGAATAGTTTTCTCTCTAGATAATAATAATTCGACCACGCAGCTGAACCGCTGACGTGAGTTGAGCAAATTTCCAAAATTAAGTTTATAGGGTTTCAACCAAAAATTTGGGAAATGGGTCTATTCAAGACGGTGCTTAATAGCTGCAAAATGGTTCGCAAGCCATTCGGCATATTGGGCTTATCTTCAATACACAATTCATTGTGTGTTTCGCACGCCATTCCGAATATTGGGAGTATCTTCAACACACAAAACATTGCGTGCTTCACACGCCAACCCCCGTATTGGGAGTATCTTCAATACACAGTGCATTGCGTGCTTCGCACGCCAACCCCACGGTACAATCCACCACATGGCTTTGAACCGGGTACTTCTATGGTATTTTACGTTTTGATCGATTTTGGGGGAACCAAGCGAGCTGTAAGGT